>PVIJ01016757.1:0-31664 GCA_004024925.1 Scalopus aquaticus | reverse complement strand
GCTCAACTCGGGGTCAAGAATTACTTGTAGGAAGGACAGAAAGGAAGCAGGAAGGGGGAGAGAGAGAGGGAGGGAGGGAGGGAGGGAGGGAGGGAGGGAGGGAGGAAGGAAGGAAGGAAGGAAGGAAGGAAGGAAGGAAGGAAGGAAGGAAGGAAGGAAGGAAGGAAGGAAGGAAGGAAGGAAGGAAGGAAGGAAGGAAGGAAGGAAAAGGGAGTAAGTCCTGGTCTCTACAGGTCTGTCTTACTTGCAGCCCTGCCCTGTCTGACTTCCTACCACCTGACTCTGAGACACTAATTTCTCTATACCCAGATCAGGGCCCAGATTCCCAGGCAGGGGCAGTAAATTGACACCACAGTCGATTTTTAGTCTTCCCAAGGGGCATTATTTGTTGGCTAGTGATCTGCAGTGAATTTTTAATGACAGATCAGCTGCCCTACCTCCTCCTATCTGACAGGTGTCAATGTTGCCCAGGCTGAGAGACCAGGAACTCTGTCTGAGTAGGATTTGCGGTGATACCAATCAGGAAAAGGGGTTGCTGCTTAAGCCTCTGCATTGACTGCTGAGCCTCAAGCAAACATTTTCATATGGTAACTGTCCCCTCAGTTCTGGGACAGTTCAACACTGTGAGCATTAATAGGATTTGCAATGACTTGCTCGCACTAGGTTATAAGGAACTGGTGGCCATTATTACCAGAAGGGGCATGGAAGTTGGTTGAACAAAATTTGCAATAAGGACCAATGCAGGTCTAAGTTTTCCAAGTTAAAAAGCCTGCATGTCTGTGACCTCAGTGAATGTTCCTAACAGCAGAGGAGGAGGTATCATTAAAGCGATTCTTTTACCGGAGGCTTACAAGATGCCAGGCACTACACTTGCTTTTACAAAAGCTACCTCATTTATGTCCATAACATCTATGACATCAGTTCTATTAGAGCTCTTATGTTGTCAATGGAGCACAGCAATGTTAAATTCCTTGCCTAAAGTCACAGCCAGGAGGTGAGGGGGTCTGGACCTTGAATCAGGTCTGCCTGATAACAAAGGCCGTGCATTTGACCACTGTGACAAGAAACATGACTTTTTTGCACATGAAAATTTAGCACACAGTAGATCCAGGACAGGATCTGAGCAGAAATTCAAAGAAATGAGCAGAGACTCTAGAGTCTCATGGAATGGGATGGAAGTCTTGTCTTTGCCACTTACAAGACGCATGGCCTTGGGCAAGTTGTTGAGTCTCTGTCTCCTGAAGTGTAAAACAGGATAACAGCACCTGTCTTGCAAGATTGTTTGCTGCAAAACTCAAAGTGCTATTTTGAGAAAATCAAAAGATTCTCACTTTGGCCATCTTCTAGATTTCTGGAGGCATAAGTCTCTGAAGCCACTGAACCATTGCTGGCTTGGGCTCTCTGTGGGTTAAATGTTCTTTCATTCAGCGACTGCAGAGTAAAAGAGAACAATTAATATTGTTGACCATGTTTCAGGTGCTGTGCTAGGCCCTTTCACATGCACATGATAGGTCTGCAAGGCAGGGACTTGCATGGTTTGTACAACTGAAAAAAGGAAACTGAGGCACAGAGAGGTGTGGTGATGGCCTCGAGGTCTGGTCTGGGCCAGAATCCAGGTTACCTGAGTCTTCCACCTGGGCCACCTCATTCTGCTGATGTTTCACCCCAGCTGTCAGTCACCTGCCAGGAAATGCCTTTCCTTGTTCAGAGAGCCAGCCCTTCTTTGAGGAAAGAGCACCACACCTCATCTGTACAGTTTTGGCTGAATTTTAGACAGCACAGTTCTGCTAGGTTAAGAACTTAATCATTTGATCTTTCATTTTTTATTCTTCAGAATAAAATGCATTCATCATGTGGGTAAGAACTTTCTCCTCCTGTTTGCAAATAATATTACTTATCCCTCTTTATACCAAAGGGGATTTACTCAGGAGTTTAAAAGAAAGAAAAAAGAAAAAGAGAGAAAAAGAAAAGCAGAAATTACAGTGAATAGAAGACCTAGGGGACATAATTACAGAAAGACTGCAGGTTCTGCATTAGCTGGAAAATTGCAGCCATTTCATTGTGGGAGTAAAGCTATTTTCTTTTATTTTAAAGTGGATCCTTCACCTTCCAAAAGGCTAATTATGGTGCTGCCTACATGTTGTGCTCATAGGCTCCAATTTCATCTTTTCATTAACCACAACGGCAAATAACAAAATTGTGCCCGCGCTCTGGAAGCATCTTTGCGGCGGCTCCCACCACAGGCAGGAGGGACACAGCCATCGCTCATCTCGTGACTCAGGCCATGTTTTCCATAATTGAGCCCTCCGAGGACCTTGTCAGAGGCTCCTCCTCTAGCTAAACCGAAAGAAATTCATGAAACAAGGTGTGTGGGCAGCAGCTGGGAAGAGGTCCACGATGGGAAGGGATCACAGTGGCTGTGAAGAGAAGACACCCTAAAACCACGTTTATGGGTGTTTTTTTTCCATTTCTTTCTTTCTTTTTTTTAAATATATATTTTTATTGTTATTTATGTCTTTTACATTTTGTATTCCCCTTGGGTAGCCCACCACAAATTCACCCATGATCCATCTCCATGGTCCCTGTGTTCTTTTCTATTCCATTTTGTGCCCTTTTCCTTCCCTCCCTCCACCTCCCTCCCCCCCCCCCCCCCCCCCCCCCCCCCCCCCCCCCCCCCCCCCCCCCCCCCCCCCCACTGATTGTCTCTCTCCCACCCGGCCTCCCTATAGTCCTGTTATAAGTGAAACCATATGGAGTGTTTTTAAGGATATGGGAGAATGTTAGAAATAAAATGCTTAGGACAAAAAGCCGGATAGACAATAAGAAGATAGTAGGACAGCAACTGTATAAAATACTTACCTCAATATATAGCTATCATGATGTTTGACATTATTTGACATTTAATGCAGCTCAATTAACAGACTTTTTAATATCCAGATATAACTCAAACCTTAACCTCGCAGAAATGCAGGAACCTAAGGTCTCCTTCCTGAGGTTTCAAAGATCATATGAGAAAAGGGGATTTCTTTTCTCCAGGGATGTCCCTTACCTCTTCTTCCAAACTCTCCTCTTGACTCAGTTCTCCATCCCCTGAGAGGTCTCAGCACAATTCCACTGCCCCTGCTCATCTCCCTGAACCCCTCTCTCGTGGGAAAAGGACCCCTCCCTGAAGTCCCCCAGATATCAAGCCCATCAGGCTGTTACGTATGCAAGAGACCTCGAGCTTAATGGTTTGAGAACCATATGGAGAGGGAAGGTGCTGCTGCAGAGGAGGGAAATGCGGAGAGCGAAAAATCAGGCTTCAGTGTCTGAGGTTCACTCAGCATTCTGGACCCTGAGCAAAATCGGCCTGACTTCTTGCTACTGAGAGGCAGGAGGCTAATGCTGGTGTCACTGGCTTTCCTTTCCGACCCTGCTTGTATGCGCATGCTTTCCTCTGACTCCCATTTTTTGTCTCTCTTGGTGTCTTTCAGTGACCTCTGATCTTCATTCCCCCATTTCTCTTTCTCTCTCTTGTCACGTTCCCTCTCTTTGTGATTCCATCACAGAAAAGCTTTTCTCTACTTTCAACAGAGGACTAAAACATTTCTTTGATTTATATACAGAGAATTCAGAAAACTTTTCTTTCAATATTTCTCTTCAGACTAGCCGAGGAGAGTAAAGGAGGCAAGTTCATAAACCCATTAAGGTGTCTTCCCAAACAAATGTCTTCCTTCTCCTTCTTCAAAAGTACAGAAACAGCTGCCTGAAAATAGCATGCCTTCATCCTTGAAGGAAGCCAAAATTTTAACACTGTCTTTGCATGGTGAAAAATGCTGTATTTATTTATTTTACTTTATATTTTCCTGAATTTTCTAAGTTGTCCAAGGCAAGCATACACCATTTTATCATAATAAAATCTCCAATGTATTATATACCTGCTATATACCTAAATTAATTTTCACCACACTCTTAATAGGTAGATATTAATATGCCCATTTAGGGGTTCAGAGAGGTCAAGCAATTTGCTCAAGGTCACACAAGAAGAGTTGGAAATCAAACTAGACCTTAGATCCTCAGGCACTAAATTGTGCTGCTTATAGGGACACAACCTTGACTCTCCCCGCAGGTGCGGGCCTTCCACACACCTGAAGTCTTAACTCAATCACCGGAGATGCCTTACTGGCTCTCACCGTAATCGCAAGTGTTCTGGATGGTGTGCTTCACACTGCCAGCTTTTGCTCTGCCATCCACATCAGGCCTGCCACCTGCAGGAAGACCTACAACCTGAACCTGTTGAATTTGAAAGTGGCATATGACTTGCTTAGACTAATAAAATATGGCTGGAAAGAACATGTCACTTCTGCACCAAAGCAGTAAGAACCAGGAAGTGATTCTCTACATCTCTCTACCTTCTGCCACAAGGCAACATCCCTGAGAATGCCAACATATCAGTGAGGAGAAATTGTCCCATGATGGACATGGAGCCTGTGCAAAACATAGATCCTTGTTTTTGTGAGTTACTGTGAAGTGGGTGGGGGAGAGAGTGGGGGGCTAGTCATTGTTACTGCACATAAATTAGCCTAAGTTAACTGACTTGATATACTCCAAACTGCAAGTGCACAGGAACTCACTAATATATTTCAGACTCCTTCCTTTTAGAAAGAAAAACATAGAGGGAGTCTTGACCAAAGCATCAGTGTGAAAGTCTACTTCTCCTTTCTGAAAATGGCCTCCTCGTCTGGGGTGCATTCCTGCGAGACACTCTCTTGATGGGGCAGTTATTAGAATCAGTCCCCATTTGAGGCTCTGGAAACCACCATGGAGAAGCAGGTCAGCTAGAGCTTGGCTCACATGGAAGGGGCCCTCAGCCTGCTTTTCTCTCCCTGAGGGTCACTGAGCTCTGACCAGCTGAGGAGACCACAAGGACCAGGTGCCATCTGGACAAAGTGAAGCAATAAAGATGGACGAAAGGCAGGCTACAGGATAGTGCAACCAGGGACCACCGCTGAGATCTGGAGAGCCACAGTCCCGGCCTTCATAGTCCATGCCCTCTGCATCTTTAGCACAGCTGCCTTTGAGGGAAGAATGGGGATTTAACCAAAAGCCAGAGGCTCAGAGTAAAGGAATAGCTGTTATCGCTGGGGAATAAGCAGAAGCGAAAACATGCTGCTCCTGCCACTGGACAAAGCAGTAAAGTGATTTTTCAAAGAATCCCTGGAGGTATGGACATGATCATCTCATCCTTAAGTGACTCCATTGCTAGTTCTGTTGTGAAGTATATTTATTCAACTTGTTCTTTTCTCAGATTATCTTATCCTTCTTGCATTCTTTCACCTGGATCATCAGTCTTTCCTTCACTCATTCTGTAATTCATTCATTCCTCCCCTCATTCAGCCAATGAGACCCCTGAGCATGGCACTGTTTTGATATTAGCAGCCAGAGCAGCATACAGAGGAGGTGTGAGCAAAGGGGTGTTGCATCGGCCGGGAGATGGTTGTGGATGAGCCCCTAAATATGTGACATGACGTGATACGATGAACCGGGAAATGCAGCCATTAACAAAGAATTGAAATACCGCACACAAACAGCAGTAAGCAAGGAAGCCGAAGGAAGTTTATTTAAAGACGCAGGCCAGCTTCTGGGAGCAAAGCTGCAAGGGTTAAAGAAATAGGCTGACTCCTGCCAGCAGTGAGCAGGCCTGAGAAGATTTATGCAAAGACAGATAACAGTACAGCTCCTGCTGGGGAGGGGTCCCAAGTGGGTTGCTGCTGGTAAAAACTTTAGAGTTTTCATAATTCTGCTCATGTTTTGGGTCTAGGGCATGAGCTGTGATGATTGCGCAGTTTCTTGGTTGGTCAACCTTAGCCAATGTTCTAATGTAGTTTAACCGGTGATAGTGTCATGGGCTTTTTTCTTGTTGTTGAATTTTCTCTCTTGCTATGTCTCCCACAGTCCAATTCCCTATCTTTTTGTAAAGGTCTAGTCTCTTAGGGGCAGACCAGAGCCCAGCAGGGAAGGGAAGAACACAGAACCAGGATTCACAGCTGAGTTTTTGCTGCTACAAAAACTTATTGAGAAGTTCTCAGTACTCGGTTTTATTTTAGGACCTAGGATATGGAGAAAACTTCCTTGCTATAAATACAGCTGTATCCCCTGCCTCACTGCCAGAAACTTTGGCACAGAATCTCAAGCTGCATGAGGTCCTGTGCCCTTGCCTGAGCTCCTGTAGATAAATACTGGTTAGTGGAAGGTGTAGCAGACATGGAGATGTTCTCAGAGGTGCCTTCAGAAAAGGCTGCTTCCTAAGGGGGAGGAATATGGCTTCCTAACAGCTTCCAGCTACTAGCTTCTTCAGGGTCTGCCCTCAGTTGAGCTCCTTTCAGGGCAGATCCCACCCAATGACAAAGCTGAGTGGGGCATGGGGACCTGGCGATGTCTATCCAATACAGGTCTCGCCTCATGGGCAATCTCAGCTCTGGAGCTCCATGAGCTGGCAAAGGCCTTTGGGTCTGCATCATGATCTGCTAGCTGCCCCAGCCCAATCCTGCTTCCGCCCTTCTCCTTCACAGTCATCACTCCCAAGTACATCTTTTGTTCCTTCTCTAACTTCATCTTGGCATCTGCTTCATGGAAAGCCAACAAACAGAAGAGCAGAAGGAAGAGTGTGTGCAAGAAAAGAAAGAACAGTTTCCTCTCACCCCCAGAGTCCTATAGTCAAACTAAGCACTGGTTTTTCCAGCTCCTTCTCAGCAGTCAGATCAAAGTTTATGGTTGGTTTTCCCATAAGGAGTCCTGTCCTCCTTTTTTAGAACTCTCACCAGGACAGGATAACACTATTTAGCAGATACCAGGTTAGGGGAAAACCTGGACATATCCCTGTGTCCAACAGATCAGCTGGACCTGGCTAGGCTGCTTCAGTTGTGAGCATTAGAGTTGATGATGAAAGGGCCTTTGAGACACTGCAGGCCAGGGCCTTGCTGAGGCAGTAAAGTGGGAAGAGTAACATGGTGTAACTGCAAGGATACAGATCATGGAGGACTGCATAGAGGAGGAGGTGATATTTGATTTGAGCCTTAAAGAGCTGGCTCCATGGGGACACAGGAACAAACCAAGGCCACAACCTGCTCTGCTCTGTGTTTGGAGATCTGTGCATAGACCAGAGTGTCTTTTAGGCCTCTTTGGACACCAACAAAAGAAACTGACTCTAGCTAATGTAAAAGAAAAGAAGATTTGCAGAGAGGCCATTGGCAAACTGAAGAACCAGGCAGGGGGCAAACAAAAACCTGGACCCTGCATAGCACGAGCTCTTCAGCAATTCTGCCAGGGTACGGCTATGGATGAATGCTGCCATTTTTAGTTTCTTAACTGCTCTGCTCGCATTTGGTTCCTAGGGAGAGGTACAGTGTCCTCCCATTAGCTGGGGTATGGTCTAATGCTTTGATTAATAAGCCCAGCAAGACAGTATGCATTCTCCAAGATGTGAGAAGAGACCTAGAAGAATGTGAGATCATGGAAAAAGTTTTTATGAAGACAGTGATTAACATTATTGAGGTAGCACATGGATCTAGTGAAATGAGAACAAAGATTTACCCAGAGGATGTGCAGTCAACAGAACAGTTTTAGTGTAGAGGTCGTGACAGAAGCTAGATGCTCTAGGTTGAGGGATAAATGGGAAGAGAGAAAATGTGGACAGACCATTGATCTGAGGAATTTGGATAAGAAGACAAGGCAAGAGGCCGAGTGCTGGATAGGTCACTGGGTCAAGGGAAGGTTCTTTTTAGGAGAGGAAAGACTTGAACCTTTTGAAAGTCAATAGAAAGTAGCAGAGAAGAGACAATGGTGAAGAAACCAAAGATAATGGTCATGGCAGTCAGATCCCAGGGGCCGGAGGATGGAGCACGCATTTAGGCAGAAGGGCTGACCTTTGACTCCGTCTTTGCCATTGCCGTCTATTCCTTACTGCTCAGCATATGTTATTCATCATGTGTTCTGTGCTCTGCTTGCTTAAGAGTGTTATTTTAACCCCAATTCAGTCATAAGCTCCTTAAAGGTGGCTTTCTTGTCTTTGTGAGTACAACAGGAGTAGTGCTGCATGAGGAATTAAGAGACCAGCGTTCTAGGACTAATTTCTATTACCAGATTGTTAGTCTCTTAACTATGCTAGCCTGCCTGTTACTGATACCCAACTACAGTGGCCTGGCCAAATGGGTTTTTCATTTTCTTATAAAATATAAAGTCTGAAGGTAAATAGTTCAGAGCTGGCACAGCAGCTTTTCAGTGTGTATCAGACTCTTGTTTATCCACTCAGCCATCCTTAACAAGGGCTCTGGAGTTCATGCTCTTCACCTCATAGACACAAAATGGCTGCTTAGTCTCCAGACTCATATCCACATTCCAGGACTGAAGAAGGAAGGAGAAGAGAAATGGAGTGCCTATGTTTGGACAGTAAAGCCTTCCTAATACTTCCAAGCTAACTCCTATTTCCTTCTCATGGACAATCCAAGTGCATGGGCATCAACCATTTTACATCTCTAGGGGGCTCCTTTGGGGGATTTATCTCTCTCCACTGTGAGGGTTTTAGTGGGAGAGTAACATGCAAAGTTAAAGGGATTAGTCCACACCTTCGCCAGGAGAGCCCAGGGAACATGTCCTGATTGGGCCCAACAGAAGGTTTCTCTCAGGGGCTTGACTCATGAATGCCTGAACTAGGTGTGAAAGAAGTGATTAGAATTAACTCTTCTAACCCAGTAGCGTCATCTTGACGAAACCATTTCTGCTAAGAGATATTTCCGAGGGTTTTCACTTTCTAGCTTTTCAGAACTCCTTTTCTCTGTCTCTTTCTCAGTCTGAATTTCCAACTTTTTGTTAGTTCCGAAGGCCCAATCCTACCACTAAATTTCCTTTTTACTCAGGAGAGACTGTTAGTTTCTCAAACACACACACACACACACACACACACACACACACACACACACACACACAATCTGAAGGATATTCCAACTTTGTCTCTGACTAGCTCAAGCATGTGATCTTGAGAAAATGATCTGACCTCTTTAATACGCTCTCCTTATCAAAAAATAATGGATTATTCCTGATATGCTGTCCATTGTGAACAATGTATTATAACTTTGACCTTTTTCAGATCTTTTTGTATCAAGTCTGCCCAGATGGACATCAAAGTCAGGATTAGAGTTTTAGCAACAGGGTAGAATATAAAAGCCCCATTAGGAAAGATAATTTACAGCATTGGCGTGCTGCTGCTGGAACATTCTTTATATAATTAAACTTGATGGTAACCAAAATCCACTCCTCTGTGGGTGTCACCAGAGGGCATTGTTTTCATTAGAGATGGGCGCTATTTTGTACCTTCTTGCCATAATTTCAAGTGTCCACTTATGAATTCTCTGTTTTGATTTTAAGACTTCTTAAGTGCCCTTCGTACACCCTGTTTGGGGGGAGTCTTTGTTTTCCACTTTAAAGCCTCGCCTGCAGCAGACATGCATATCTGCCTTACAGAACTTCAGAACACAGGGCAGAGGCCTCTGTACCTTCAAGGAAAAATTACTTTGTTAGAACAGCAAAGTGGCCCCAGTTTGGCCTTATGTTCTAGCAAAAGCTCATTGCTTAGCTTCATTTAATAATCCATGAAACATTTCTATTAACATTATTGTGTGAATAGTGCAGCTGTGGAATGGATAAAAAGAAAAAGTGGGAAGCAGGAATAAAAAGATGCAGAAAATGAAAATAAGTGAGATGTTAAATATTTGATCAAGGCCTATTTTCAGGTGAGTAGTTACTAACTTGGACCCTCAAATGCCAACAGAAGTCACAAAACACCATTTTGAATTATTTAAATGACTAGAGGAAACTTTTTAATTCTTACTACTTTTAAATGCGTATGTAGCCTTTCAAACTAACCTTTGCTTAAATATTTAACACAGACCTTGGGTCACATATAAAATTGCAAAACTTCTCAGTTTAAAACTCACCTGTAATTATGAATCAGATTATAGAGAGCATCTGAACCATTCCTTTTATTCCACTTTTTCTTTCTCTGCTCCAACAATTCTTTCGAGCTGTATATTTACTGATTTTGTTTATATTTTTTTTCTTTGCTCCATTCATTCATTTATTCAACAAATATTTATTGAATCCCTACTAAGTGTCAGTTACTCTTCTAAGTGGGAGGATATGTCAGGGAACAAAACAGACGGAGACTCAGCCCTTTTAAGACTCAAGTGAGAGAGACAAATAATAAATAAAAGTATGTTCCAGTGGCAGATTATAAGTGGAATGAATGGAGTGGTAAGGGAGTGTTTATTTTTTAGGAGGGGTGTCTCTTCGACAGCTGATGAATTAGACTAGTTACCTTGAGGGTCTGAGAGAAGCAATGCAGTGGCTCTGGGGTAGAACAGGATCAGTGTGTTCAAGTAAGCAAGAGGGTCAAGGAGACTGCAGGTGAGGACGGGCCGATGGTCACTGTCAGGAGACAATGTCAAGGCCAACGTGTTCAGGCAGACCTTGTGAGGGCCTTGGAGTCCCTTAGAGAGGACTAAGAGCTTACCCTCCTTGTGCTGGAAGCCACTGAGGGTTTTTGAGCAGGGAAGAAATGGGAATATTTCACGATTTAAAAGGATCACTTTAGCCCCGTAAGCTTGGCCACTTGAGCCAGGTTGACAAAAGCCAACTTTCTAGGGCAGGCCTATTAAGAGACCATGTAAAAGAGACTTAAATTGGCATCTTCTTTTCATTGCTTGAAAGAAAACATCCACCTTCTGAAGTTCTTAGAGTGACTGAAAACCCTCTTTGGTCATTTAAAAGTCCACTATCTTATCTTTTACATTTTATTTTTACTCAATCAAAACTTGCCCTATCTCAATGAGAGCTCATAAGTCAAGGTTATAGGTTCATCTAAAGACAGAGGCTGAGCCAGTTCCATCTCAATCTGTGCCCAAGAGCCAGAATCCCCAGAACACACCTCTCTGTCTGAGATGGTGACTGACCCTGTCTGCACATTGATTGTAGCCCAAAGTGCCCCCAACCCCATTAGAACACCATTAGGTGATAGAAAGAAAGCCACAAAATAGTGTTATAGCTTGGTCTCATTTGGTAACCATGTTTTTATGCCTTGAAACAATTTGTAGAATGTTCAAAAACTAGCTAATCTGTCAGTTCCAGTTTTCTCCCTTAGAGACCTCCCTCCCACAAACCTTTCTTGTGTGGGATAATTCTAAGGGATGTTCTTCACACTATTTTACAGAGTTCACCCACAGGATTAAACAGTAGCTGATTTAACAATGTGCCAACCTAAATATAGAGCTAAACTAAGGCAAGTTCAAATCACCAGAAATTGAGTTTTTTGGGGACTAGCAAAGGAATTTCAACTCAAGAACCACATGCTGTTGCAAGCTACACGTCAGTCCACTGGGGCTGGGCTGGGTTGCGTTTATGGGAAAGAAGTGCAAAGAGGCGACAGTCTAACCATAGTGCAAACAGTGCCTGTGCTGGCTTGAGGATCAGGACAACTTCTTGGCCAATGTTCATTGATCAGGAAGTAAATTTCAATTTTCTGTAAAGCCAATGTTTACTGGATATTCAGCTCTCAGTTCTTAAGTTCTGTTCTTCTAAGGGTACATGCATGAGATTCTCCATTTCACATCTCCTGTTCTCTTTAGATTGAAATTCTTTCACAAACATATCTTTCATTGGACCACCTTTCCTTTCCTGTATTATTTTTTCTTTCTTCTGCTGGTGTCCCCTGTATCTCCCAAATACATTACCTGTATTGAATCCTTGTGTTAGGATCTGCTTCTGAGGGACTCAAACTGAGACATCCTCTATGCAAAATTCTCCTCCTTTCTGAGATGGCATTACCTGACCTGACCACCTTCCTGAGTCATAATAACAAGATCCAGGAAAATGTGACTTCTCAATTTGATATAAAAATATTATCCCCAGGGCCTCCCTGGTGGCGCAACGGGTTAAGCGCAGCACCGTGGAGCTATCAGCGGCTGCGGTGTGAGTTCAATGCCAGGCCGGGGAGAATACCACATGGCATGGCAGACCTCTCCTACCTTGCCCGCTGCTCCCTTCAGCAGTGTATTTCGGTCGATCTGCCTGTTCTACTCCCCACTCTGTCTCTGATGAACCCTCTCACCGCCCCACACTCTGGCCTGCACCCCAGCTTGTATGCAAAAATAAAATAAATCTTAAAAAAAAAATTTATCCTCATTACAACCATTACCCAACAGCCTTTTGTGCTCTCAAGCAAAGGACGTGACTCTAGATATTCCCCTTTCTGATAATTAGGAGCTAATTGTTTCTCCAGAATAGGTTTCTCAACCACTGCAAGTCCCCCACTTACGTTACGTAAAGCTCAGCTATTATGTCAGGTTCTTACTCCCACTACTAGGAGACACTATTTTCGTGCCCAGGAAGCCAGGCTTCCTCCATGCCCTGACCTTATTCTTCACTGCCCCAGGGAAAGAGTCATTCTTCTCATGGGGACCATTCTTGCACTTGTTCTGTGTCAGCCTCTCCCTCCTTAGGTTAAGACACTGACTCAGAATGACCTAGTCTTTGGTTTTAATGCAACCTGTGAAAACAGCATGCTACACACTGATTCTTACAGGTTTGTAAACTTTCTCATGAGCCTCCCAGTCTGCTTGGGAACAAACTAAATTATCAGTAAGAGAATACCCAAAGATAATTCTCCTCGAAATTGTTTCATTAATCTCAGGGTGGGAATGGTCTTTCTAAGTAAGATACAAAATCCAGAGGTAATAGGAAAAAAAAGAGCAATAAACTTAACCAATATTTAACATTTCTGAATTGTTAAAAATGTAAGAGTTTAAACAATGGAAAAAACACTCAAAAGATAATTATCCTTGAACACATGAATATTAAGCCACTTAATCCCACAAAAGGAATTGTTAGTTCCAGTTTCAGAGAAGGAAACAGGCTTTGTAAAGAGACTTTGCCCAAGGTCTCCTTGTGGAGCCACGCTTCACACCCAGGGTCCTTGGTCTTCAGTAGCTGGTCAAAGGAAGGAGAGAGCAGAGGAGAAGGGAAGCCAAACAGAGAAAGGGCAATGTGTGAACTCTCCGAGCGGAAGAAAGGTAGCAGAGAGAGAGTGGATCAGCCCCTTTGCCTGGGCTTGGTGCCAACTGTGCCCCCTGTGCTAATACAAGAGGGATACGTACGGGCCTACCTAAAAGTGGTGACAGTGGAGCCACCCAGCCAACCTCAGGGGAGCATTGTAAGGATCTGGTGATGGGGCAGGATCCCAGAGCCAGCATGATGAAGCACGCTCCATAGTAAGGAGAGAACTTGTCACGCCAGAAGTTGGGAATGAAGTGCATCATCCTTGGTATCTCCGGTTGACTCAGGAAATTGAGGGAGAGGAAAATAGGGCAATCTTGAGGGAGTGGAAACTTGCTGGCAAGCCTGGTGACCACAAAAGACATATAGGGACAAACACTAGCTTGTTACTTCACACAGCCACTTCAGGGTAGCAAAAGAGGGAAAGTCCCCAGGCATCAGAAAAGCACCAGAACAGCGGAAAGTCCCCAAGACTGCTTACAAAAAGGGTGTCCACCATTATCAATAACGAGATCCTCTCTTGGATCCCCTCCTGCAGTTAGCAGTCTTTTCTTGCAATAAACCTGAGCTTACTAACCTCCAACCCAGTGTGTTAGTGATTAATCTTCAACATCTGAGACACACAGGAGCCATATCACACAGAAACAAAATCCTGTTGGCAGAAACTGAAGAATCTTGGTCTACAGGGTCCCTTACTGCATGGACCCTGGAAAGACAAGGAGTTTGGAAGCCTCTGAGTGGAGAGAGGAAGCCAGGTCCCTGGGAGAAGCAAAATCCAGGGAATAAACTACTTGAGAAGATATCAGGGGACTGTGAACCTGAATCACCAAGGATTTTGTTACAATACCTTTTCTCATTCCAAATCAACATTCACTTGTAAAGCTTGATTCTGTAGGGCTTTCTGAAACAGCCCTCCTTTCCCCTCTCCACACAATTGTTTAAGCTGCAGGCCCCAGAAGAATCTTCACCCACACTTGGTTGAGGTCTCAGAGCTCACCAGGGCAGGATTTGAGAATAGAAGTATAAATTTGTCAGGAGAAGGGAGACAGGGGCTCAGCGAGACAGTAAATCCTCATCTAACATGGCAGAAAGTCAATAGATAAATCAAGAAATCGCAATATAAGCTTATTTTCTTAGTGACAAGGGGGTGACCACAAGAAGGACTAAACTGAGAAGCTGATATAAGGGACTTTGTGTGGGAAGCAGGTGAGAGGGGCCTGTTGCTTTCATGTAATAAGAACATCTAGATAGTTTTATTTCATAAAAAAGTGTCCGTGCTTTACTTGTGTGTATTTTTAATTCAATCTTAAAAATGTAAAAATAAACAGGAATAAAAAATGGGAAAATTTTAAAAAGGAAAATAAAGAGTAAAGGTGCAAATAAGTAACAGAAAACGGACTGAGAATTACAACCTCAGTAAGAGGAAGCAGTGAGGGGAGGGGCTAGTGGGCGTGGTTTGGGTCTAAGGGGCGTGGCTTTGGCCGAAGGGGCGGGATGCAAGAGCCTGTCTCAGTAGTTCCCGCCCCAGTAAGGAGGCGGGGGTAGATTTCCCTGTGACTCCGCCCACAGTGGGGAGCTAGGGAGGGGGTTAGGCCGGAGCGTCTAGGCCCGCCCCCAGCGCGGGGGCGGGGCGGGCTCGCCGGAACTGGCCCGCAGCGGTTGACCTGAAGTCGTCGGAGAGCAGTTCCCGCTGGGCCCCCGGGTGCAGGCCGGCGCGCAAGTCGAGAACCCGGCTTCTGCGCGGCCTAGCCCCGGGTCTTCAGCGCCACCCACCCCGAGGCTCGCCGAGTGCCTGTCTTGCGGAGCCTCGCGACGTGCAGGTAAGCGCAGCCTGGCCAGCCCTGTGAGACCTCCTTTGCCTTGCGGACGCCGGCCGAGCCCTGAATCCGGGATTGGCGCTCGGGCGACAGGTGGCGGCGTGCTGCGCAGCTCTGGAGTCCGTCCCGGGTCAGGTGCACCCCAGAGCGCCTCCCCTCTACCTTCAGGCGCCACTCATTGGCGCCCCAGAATTATCGACCCAACCCCCATACTGTGGTTCTGACTCCAGCCGGACGGAAACAAGTTCGGATCCCATCTTCAGCATTCCTGCTTCAATAGAAACAAATAAGTTTACAACAAATAATCGTGTGCCAGAGTGCCCGCCCCTGGGCTAAGTGATGGAGACACAGTTCTGGCTAACGGATGTGGTGCCCGCCCTCGCAAGCCTGACAGTGTAATGGGAGAGCCCCAAGGCCTGTAGATAATAGGCAAACAGCAGTGTTCAGGTTTTAACTGTGCAAGTATTGGGAGAGCATTTAACCGATGCTCCCTTTCTGTAAACGGAGCCAGAGCTAACTCTTAAGTATGAATCCGTAAGTTCCATTGTGGACAACAGAGCACACATTTTGTTTGGGAGAGACTAGCTCGTTTGAGAAAAGGAGGGTCGATAGGACTTCCCTACGGATTGCTGGGGGAAAGCTAGTTCCTTAACTAACTGTAAAATAGGCCCCTTCTTAACGCTGGATGATTGAGCTGTTAAATGTAAATCCTTAATGGTGTTAAAGGTGTGCAATGAGTGATGTAAAGGGGAAGCTGTTCTGGATGGCGGCCTGTTGGTTCGGACTAAACAGTGTGCCTGTCTGGAACACACTCACTTCCCCTTTCTGTCACTTCCCTTTTCTTGTCTGAGTAGCATCTCTCAAACCCTCTGTTCTCTACAGTAATCACTGGTTTGACCATTCACTCTTGAAACATTTAATTACTACCCACTTGACACTGGCTTTGAGGGTTTAGAGAGAAATCTGAACTCCTGAACCAACAGTTCAGCCGCATGGACTTGATGCTTTGGGAGGCGGGGATGGCTCTGACGCCTTGCTCTGGAAAGCCCCTCTGCCTCCTACCTGGCACAAAAAGCTTTGCCTGTTGCTCCCAGCTCCATGATCCCCCCTCTTTCCTCCCTTCCCACCACCTCCAAATCCAAGGCTCCTCAATTGAGCATCATTTTCTTCCTCACTTTCACAGGTGACATTGCCCCCTAAAACTGCCGCAAATCTTCCTAGAGGCAACAATCCTGCTGTTCTCTTGCTGAGGACCCCTCAAATCTTGAAACCCCAAAGATTTAGGAGAGTGCTTTGGGCTCCAGGAAACAGTCAACTTATTGACTTGAATTACTCCCACTTTCTTTGACCGTTAACATCACTGGTGTTGACTTAGGATTTGCTCCATGAAAATGGTCTAGAATGCCCAAGAGTGGGGGAACATAAGAATCTGACAGGGTTTGTGGATAGTGGTTAAAAAATAGGACCGATGTGAACAGAAGGGTGCTGGAGGGGTAGACAGGGCCTCTGTGCAGCCCCGTTGCCCCTCGCAGACCGTGGAAATGTCAGCAGCCTCAGAGCGAAGGGGAGCTCTAGGCCAGGCAGTCACAAACTTGGGTTCGGATTCTTATCCGTCACTCCCCAGCTGGTGACAGACCTGGGCAGGTCACTGTGGTCTGACTGTGCAAGCTTAACATAGTACTGGCGTATGGTTCGCCCTGGAGAAGTGTTTAGCTTCCTCCTTCCTCAAAATGAACTAAAATAGAAATAATAATGGTGCCTAACTCCGAGGCCTATTACGGAGATTTAATCAGTTGTTGTCCTTAAGATACATAGAGCAGTGCCTGACTTGTAGGAAGTTACTGTTATGCCATTGTTCCATATTCTTTTTTTTTTTTTTTAAAGATTTTTTATTTTATTTATACATACAAGCTGGGGTACAGGCCAGAGGCGTAGGGCGGCGAGAGGGTTCACCAGAGACAGAGTGGGGAGCAGAACAGGCAGATCAGAAGTACACTGCTGAGGGGAGCAGCGGGCGAGGCAGGAGAGGTCTGCCGCACCATGTGGGACTCTCCCTGGCTGGGCGTCGAACTCGCGTCGCCGCTGCCGACAGCTCCACAGCCCAGCGCTCAACCGCTGCGCCACCGGGGAGGCCCTGTTCCATATTCTAAGCAAAAATTGGTGAAACAAAATAGGCGGAGGTTGGGATGTAGTGGTGAGTAGGTGACTCTGAGGAACTGTGCAGGGTGATTAGCTGTGGGAGTTAGATTATCTGCTGCCTTGGTTTTACCAGAAAGCATCAGCTTGGCAGGAGGAAGGGTGTTCTCTGCATGATAATGGGCCTCTGGGCAGCCATACTGTCAGAGGCCTGGAGAGCTGGCATGTCTTTGAAGACTCAAACCAAAGAAAATACAGCAGAAGTCTTGGGGGGAAGTAAGGTTGTCAAGCTCTAAAAAGTTTTGTTTGGACTGTGTCCTAACCCACAGCTGGGTGTGGGTTTCCTGTCACCTTTCCCTGGTTTTGACTCCTGCCCTGCCCTCTGATGGATGTGGGAGTTGCCCAAGACTAGCCTTGGAACTGTGGAATCGGGTTCTGGAAGCCCTGTGCTTGACAGAGTAGTGAGACTAAAATGAATGAATGAACATAAACTCTCAAGGCTAACTTCCCTGTGTTTAAGTATGCTGTTTAAAGAAAGAAGTACAGAGATAGGGAAAGATAACTAGGTTTTTAAGCATGTGCTAAGTGCCAAGCATTTTTATGTAGGTTGCAGCTTAGTGGTGAACAGCCCAGCTTTGGGGTCAGGTGAAATTGCCTTTGTGACCTCATCTGTGTCATAAAAGCTCTAAACCTCAGTTGGCACCTATAAATTGGGAATCATTGTACCTATAGGTATATTACAATTCGTAAGACTGTTATAAACATTAAGAATATGAAGTACTGACCTCAGCAGATAGCACATGGTATGTAAGTGCTCAGTGAAAAATAGCTGCTATTGTATTTATTAATCCACCCAATGATTTCCACTGGGATGAGGAAACGGAAGGCCATAGACACAGGTGGGAGGTTTTGATCCTGAACCTGGTCCCATCTGGAAGCAAAGACTCTTTGCAGAAGCTAACTAGACAGCTTGTGTGAAATGAAGTCAACTTTATGTGCATTTCATTCATTACTTAAAGTACTTGACTATGTGAAATCTTAAAAGGAAAAAAAAACTGCAAAATTATAATTTATGTGCCTTTCAAGTTCAGATATTTTATCTTCTAGATAAATCTTCCATGCATCTATGTTAAACCACTTTGGGCTGTCGAAGCTCTTAAATAAAGTGGCTTGTCCTGACCAGTGTCTGTCTTTGCTTGTTTATCATAATTCCTGAGTAAAGACAGACAGATCCCATTTTGCAGGGAAGCTCCTGCCCCAAGATTCTAGCTATGCAGTTTTGCTGGTGGTGTTTAACAAACTGCAGTGTATGTGTGATCCCTCTCATTGTCTCTCTCATAACCTCATAGATTGCTGCACTAACCTAGAAACTAGGAGTAGGGAAACATTCTGTGGCTAGTGTGAGTCTGGGGAAATCCACTCCCAGGAAATCCAAGGTTCTCAGTAATGACTTTGCGGGTGAAAGTGCTTGGGTAAGGGTGGCAGTGTCTCCTGGAATCAGAGCCTTCTATCCTTTCCACTCAGGTGTGCCATCTCTGGGCCTGGCCTCCTGCTCAGTAAAGATCTGATCTACATCTCTGTGTCTCCCTGGTCCCTGCTGCTGTCCAGAGCTGTCCCTAAAGCTGGTGGCCCTGGAGCAGAGGCAGAGGCACCACCTATTGCAGAGAAGCCTTTCTGAATCCACCTTGCCATCCCATAGTCCCAGGGGGCACCTCTCGGCATGCTGGGCATGCCCTTCTCCAGCTACCCTGGAGTTACCTTCTCTTCTGGACACAGCACTTCCACTGTGGGCCCAAGTGTTCCTGTTACCCAGCTCTGTGCCTGACTCATTGTCCTCCCTCCCTCTCTTCCTTCTATAAATTCTTAAGTAGTCCTGGGGATTAGCATGCTAACTAAAATGATACAGCCTCAATCCTTCATATAGCCTGCAGATATTATGAGATGGATTATTAATAAAGACAGCATTAAACACATAAACGCACACACAGTGTTAAATTATTAACTGGATTAACTTCCATGAAGGTGTGCCATGAGAACGTGTAAAGGTGGGACAGACAGAGAAACAGCATCACTATCAGTATAGGTAGAGTAGGCCTATAAATGCTGCTTGGAGGCTTATATTCATCATTTATATACCTTTGAAGACCACTGGCTGGTTTTTTTCTATAAGTTTTAGTAAACAGTTGCCAAGGTAATTTTACTAAGAATGTGTACTTTTAAAAGTAATTGTGCATTGCAACTGAAATGGGAGAATAATGCTCATACTCCAACTACTTAACCCTTTATAGTTTATGGAGCCCCTTCTTGGTCACTGTCTGCTCAGGTGCTCCAGCATCACACGTCTTTAATGGGGGGGCAGGAGCAAGCTCATCTGAGGGCAGACCTGGTGCGGGGGATGTTGGTATGTAAGTGGTATGGTATGGTATGGTCCTCCCTTTGGAGGACAGGGTATATTGAGAGTCTGTGTGTTTCCTTTAACTCCCTGGATACAACAGGCTGAGGATCCAGCATTGGATTTTGCCATGTCAGAGTAGGCAGAGCTCACTGCTCTTGTCAGAAGGCGGCGGCTATCTGCCTCCAGCTGTGGCGGGCAGGGCTGGTGGTGGTCCTAACCCTGCAGAGCCATGCTGCCCAGCACAGTCCTTTGCCAGGAGCCAGTGGTCCTCCGGAAGGACACATGTCTGCCTTTCAACCCATTCAGTTCCACTGAGAACAAGGAGAAAATCACACTGAAAGGACCATTTTAAACAAGACATGATCCAAATAGCCCTAGGAAACTTTCTCTCTCCATGACTGAATATTATTAGAGAGTTATTTTATTTGTTTGGCCAGAGCTGTTGACAAAATACATCTTCAATTCCCACCAGATGTACCTTATTACTAGAGATGAGCTGCTATCTTTCCCGAAGCAAAGGACGGAAACGAGCATCATGGTGCAGAAAATGAAAAGCCCCCTCCCCCTTCCTGGTGGGGTGGGTTTGACCACTGTATTCCCAGGGCACAGCATTTATAGGATTGTAATCGGGTGGCTCTGAGCCATGGAGGAAAGAAGTGGGTCTGGAAATTTCCCTTCCATAAGGCTGACATACAGTGACGGTATTTATGCCTTTTGAAAGTGCATGTTAAGTGGTGGGTATTTATGAAACAGGTTCTGAGGAGTAAATGTGTCCATCAGTCAACATGGAACTTTTTAGAGCTCCTAAGACGGTTTTAAATTAGAGTCAATCTTCCTTCCTGCTGCCCTCCTTCCATCAGTCCCCCTCCCATGCTTCCTCTCATAAAAATCAACAGTCAAGGCAGGATGCAGCCCAGGTAGGAGTGTTGGAACTGACTGGTAGGAGCAGAGTTAACCTGTTAAAGGCAGTGTGGAATTTAGTGCCTGGTTCCCATCTTTCCCACCTAGACATTGTGTTTTGAAGAGAGGCAAGTGTGGTGCAAAGTTGTCCAGCGCCTTCAGCCTGACTGCAACCTAACCCGAGGCACCAACAGCTCCACGCAGCCAGTGTGATGGCTCAAAAGGGTTTGGAGTGGGAGGGCTGGGGCCGAAAGGTGATGAAACAAGTAGTGCAAACTAACTAGAATTTGGGCTCAGTAAATAGCATGCAGGAGAGAATGAAACGTCGGCCTCAGTAAGCAGGCTTGAAGAGTCAGGAAGTTTCTCTGAGCAGGTGATCGTTAAGACAGAATGCTTGCTACAGGAATTAGTGTGTAGGCGTCAAACCTGAATTCAGCACTGACTTTCATATGTACATTTTAAAGATCATAAATAGGTATTTATTATTCTAATCCTATACTCAGTATCAAAGACTGCTTTGCTTTTTAGTTCTTCCATCTGGCCTTCATCTGGGGAACTTTTATGATGCTACTGGTATTTCATCTCATAATTTTGTTTTGTTTTGTTTTGTTTTGAGAGAGTATTGATGTCTGTAGTACACTTTATATTTTGTGAGTAATCAGGACTGCAAATGATCAAAAGTTTCTAGTGTCCCTGAAATGCCACTTACTATCTTTTGGCTTCTTCTGGGATTCCAACTCAAGAAAATAATGTGAATGGTGAAAAGAACTACTGTATAGAGATGCCTCATTATTTATATTAGTGAAAACTTAGACCTGAATGCAGTATAGGGGGATAGTCCAATGACAGAAGACCAGGTTGATGGAATATTATACAGTCCTTAAAATGTGAAGTGCCATGGAAGCCATTACATGCTCAGTGGATAGATAACCATGACATTTAAGATGGAAAACAGTCTGCAAGGGAAGCCTCAAAATGGAACAATAGTTGCATGTGAATATTGGAACTAGGGAGCTTTTTGTTTTCATATTTCAAATATTTTGTATTATTTAATTAGTGATGTAACTTTTTTTTTAATCCTAAAATGATCTTTATGCTGTTTGCAATTTTAAGAGTACTACATATACCCTCTAGGTGTGCAGTTGCCTGGGATAGCCCTGCCTCACCCCGCTAGTACCATAGGGGCTGGATTTTAAGTTTTTAATGCCGACTCTTCTTGTGTTGGCTCTGTACCTCTGTATCCTTTGCTGTTTGGTGCTGGCCAGGGCTTAGTACATCGCCAACAGTATTTTGTAAAGCACCAGTTCTCAAATTCACTCAGTTGCCCAAACCTGAGGAAATGATGACATGTGTCTTTATTTGAGACCAAGATTTGCATCTGTGTAGTTTGGGGAGAGGAGATCCCAGGAACCATTAGCAACAAGTAGGGAAATATGCCAGAGAAGCACACCATCCAGCAGGTCACCAGTGTGGCCCAGTGGCATCCTAGCCTGCAGACTCTCCACAGGCCAGTGTAGATCGGCCATTGCAGAGTCTGCCTCATATGGGTGTATATTCACCTCTACTGTCCATCATTGGTTGAGCATTGCTCCTACAGGGTGGTTAATTCTCAGGGACTTCTAGAAACCTGTGGTCACAGGTAACACCAGGGCAAAGGAATGCTTTGATGCCAGTGTGGGCTCAGTCTCCCTCCCAGAGCTAGATAGCCTTTTCCCAAGATGTCAAGAGTAGACCTTTTGCAATGCTTGTTACCTTAGTATGTTGACCTAAGGCCAGGCAAGGCCCTGTGAGCCTCAGGAGAAATGGTTACTATTACTGAAAGTATAGATTACCTAAATCTAGGAATATCTCCAGAAACAACCTTTTATTAGAGAAACTTAGGTAAGGCAGGGCCTCCCTGGTGGTACAAGGGGTTAAGTCTCAGCCTATGACCCTGTCAGCAGCCACTGCAGCACAAGTTCCATCCCCGGCCAGGGAGATTCCCACATGGCGCAGCAGACCTCTCCTGTCTCGCCTGCTGCTCCCCTCTGCAGTGTGTTTCAGTCAGTCTACCTATTCTCCTCCCCACTCTCTCTCTGGTGAATCCTCTCACCTCCTCCCCCCCCCCCCCCCCCCCCCCCCCCCCCCCCCCCCCCCCCCCCCGCCCACACACATCTCTGGCCTGCACCCCAGCTCTTGTATGCATAAATAAATAAATCTTTAAAAAAAAGGAAAAGAAACTTAGGTAAGGCAGACATGTAGATGCATAGTTTTTCACCCCCTTCTTGTGATTTGAGATCTTCTCCTCAACACCTCAGGTTCCTGTCCCATTTCTTAGCTCAAACGACTGGTCTTTCAGTCATCTTATGTTTGTTCATCTAGCCTTAGAAGAACCCAGAGGGGCGAGGGCATTTTCCATTGCACCCCAGCACTGGCACGTGGAAGTCATGCTGACTTCGCAAGGGGTGAGAGCTGGGGCACAGCGCTGATGGCGTCTGCCGTGCTATTTGTCCCTAAACAGCACCGCGCTCATTCAGAGACCCAGTTATAGAAAATTGAAGTCTACGTTAAGTCTTACCCAGTTCCAAAAGCTTAAGGAAAAATCATGGGAAGAAAACTTTAAATAAGAATTATATTTCCATATTTTTCCCTGTGAGTTGGGATAGACTACCAACATTTGATGTAACGGCCAGAGTGACAGTGTTGTAAGGCTGTGCAGCTTGACAGAACACTTTAAAAGAGTGCATAATAAGATTGATCTTTATTGTTGCAGTGTTTTCCCCTCTCTTGTAGCTTGATTTTTTCCTTTTATTTCTCAAGTCCGTAAAGATGATCTTAAAAGAAAAATTCATCAGGAGAAAACATTTAACCTCATTTGTATCAACCCACGATTGTATCCCCATGGTTTAATATTAATATTGGATTCACTATACTGACACTAATAGCAGAGGATGGGAGAGAATTTCTGTAGTTATGGCTTTAGGCATTGTGATAAATGTTTTGTAGTCATTGCCTTTATATAGAAATACTCCATCTCCAATTAAAGATTTAGTGAGCTCTTCATCAAAATATCTATTAGCAGTCGAGGCATACGGTATGGTTGTGCTGACATTTCAACTTAATTCACTCTGTAGTTTTGTGGGTCCCAATCCATTTTATATGCTTGTTTTATTTTTCCTATGCATGGAAGAGGAATAATGGAAGAAATTTGGGGTATACTGCAGATTCTGCAAACATCTTCTATGTATTTATTAAGTCTGTTAGAATTTTTGTCACGACAAATGAAGGCCTTACTCTGAAAGATGATTTTGAATTGTTCATGTCACAAGTTCATCTGGGCTTGGTAGCTAAAATTCATATGCTTTGGGTTATGGATATTTTAGAATTTTTATAGAAAGGATTCAAGCCCCCAGTGTTTTAGAGATATGAGACCATTTCACCTTAAAAAGCATGTGGTTCAACCTGCATTCCCTAGAGTCAGAGGTGGATGAATAGCTTCTGCTCACACGTGGTGCACCTGTCCTGGGCCAAGCAGACATCAGTCACTAACCCCTGAGCCTTCATCCTCTATGTTGTGCTCCCTGCAGCCCCTCCATCAGTGTTGGCTAACGAGATGAAGAAGCTATTGTGACCAAAGGCAGGCTGTCCCAGGAGGTGCCCAAGTGGAAGCTGATTATGAGACAGAAGATTCAAGAATAATGTTTTGCTTAATTATTCCATAAGCAGAAAATCTCAGATGGTCCAGGAGGTGGGAGACAGCCTTACTGCCTTACCTCTCAAGCCTAAGGCTTGCGAGGTCTGTTTTCATTTTCAATGCCTATGTAGATGAACCCTGCAAAATTCCTTTTCCCTCAAATTCTTTGTTCTGTTTTTTTCCTTCTCAATGCATTGTCCCCTTGCAAGAGCCTATATAACTTCATTGGAAATACCAGAAGGTGGGTTCATATTCTGTGGCCCAGTGCATATAATTAAAGTTTGTCTTCTCTTGCTTATCTCCATCATGTCAATGTAATTCTTCTCCAGCCTAGAACCTGGAAGGGTAGAGGAAGATTAGCTTCCTCCCCAGCAAAGCCTGTGCACTCCCAGGCACTGGCTGGCGTGCCTTTGTCCTCATCCTCGCCATGGCTGTGAGTGGTTGACAAAGGAGTCTTTCATAGTCTCTCTACAAAAGAAAAAAAAAGGTGAATTCAGGAGACCATTGGATTGATCACCTTGTGCCTTTTTAGTCACCTTTCTGTCCTGCAGATGATAGTTATTCAGCAGAGCAAGGTTTGTTGTCCTCCCTTTTCCCTTTGTATCATTGTGGATTTTCCCCATTCCTCTTTTTTTCCCCTTAAGTTGCTCGGCAGAGTCCAAAATTATTTATTTGTTCACATAAAGTGTGGTTGAAGTGATTTATATTAATGGGAATACATTGAGATTTTCATGTTTTTCTACTGCTTTGGGAAGACTGCTCAGCAACGGGTCACTAAGGTCACCAGCAGCCTCCACATGCCGGAGCCTATGGGCTTTCTCTGTGGAAATCGTCTATGCAGCATTTGATACCACTGACACCTCTTAAACCTTCTTTCTTGGACTTTCCTCTTCCTGTCTGATCTCCTCTTTCCTTTGACTTCTCTACCTGTCCCCTTTCCATTGCTGACATTGCCTGTGGGTCATCGCCAGGTTCTTCACTTGGCCTCCTCTTGTTAGTGTCCTCTGTCCAGCCCATTCCCCACACTCCTGGACTTTACCTGTCACTTCTACATACCGCCCTCCCCATCTGCATCTCTATCACACCAGAACCCGACTCTGTATCCAGAAGTTTTGAGTCCAGATGGCGCCTCCTGTGGTTCCCACAGGTGTCTAGAGTCAGCATGCTTCATTTGTTCTGGACTGTTCTTGCTTTCACAGGGCCAACTCAGAACTTTCCCCTCTTAGATCATTTCTTCTACTTCCTAGGAGTCACAAGTAAATGGTTGTCAGATTAGAAAACTTCAGTCTTGGAAAATCAAGTGTCAGACAAGGGCTCAGGTCCAGAACAACTTATATCATAATGGCTTAAAAGAAAACTGTCATTTTGCTATTATCTCTCCTGGTGCTGGGGGTTGACTGAGCTCAGGAAGGCAGGTCTTGCTCTGGGTCTCTCATTCAGTGGCAGTTACATGGTGCTGGGTGGAGCCATCGCTGGGCGGCCTCACTCAGGGCCTGGCATGGGAACTCCAGGGCTGCTGGCTGGAATGCCTTGTCCTGGGCCTGCTTCCTCCCAGTGTGACAGCCGAGCTCTGAGAACACGTATCCAAAGAGGACCGGGGGCATCTGTGTCACCTTTCATAGCCCCTCCTGGGAGTCTCGTAGCATCACATTTGCCATGGTTACTACTCTGCCTAGCTTCAAGGGGACAGAATGCAGACCCACCTCTCAAGGAAGGCTTGTGACCATCACATTGTAGCTTGGTTGGGTAATACCTCCTGCCACAGTCCCCAGGCATGTCTAATAATTCCTTTGAGAACTGCTTTAAATGCCTCAGAAGCTCTGTGTTTTGTTTAATTTCTTTTTGGGACAGGTAATATATTGACATGGTTGGAAAATTAAGGAAAAACAAACATAAATGTACACAGTGGTAATGTTCTTTCTCATCCTATATCCCATACCTCTCTCTCCCATAAACAACCACTGGTACGTTACTTTATATTCTTTCAGAGCTTATTAGTACAGAGAGGTTCTCTCCCTCCCTCCCATCCTTCTTCCCTGGCTTCCTCCCTTTTCTCTCAGTCTCCCTCCCCTGTCTCTCTCCTCTTCTTCCCCCCTCCCTTCTACCTCCCTCCCTTCTTCTCCCTCCTTCCTTCCTTCCCACCCCTCCCATAAAGAACAGCGTGTTCTGTAGTGTGGCTTTCCCTTCGTTTGCTCTGAACTACTCATCTCCACGGGCATAGAGCTGTGTTCATTCCTTTACACTATAACAGACACTACCACAATGACTAATACATATGTGTCATCACTCGGGTGAGAAAATAAACTAGGAAATCTTCCTAGAGAGCGTGGCCAGTCTGTGCCTCTTCTTCACATCTCAGCCCATCATGGCACTAAGCATACCTCCTCTCATCAGACCGCAGGCTCCAGGGGCCATTGGAGCTCATGTCTACACTGCCTCATACAGGGAGCTCTCTATCCACACTGTCCAAAGGCACTGTCCAAAGGTGGGAAGGAGAAGATGGCAAAGGGGAGGTGACTGAGTCCAGGTTTCTGGGTGTCCCTCTTTCTCTAATTTCGTTTATAGCCACATCTTGGTGGCAGCTACTACTCCCTCCGTTTGTCACTGAAGCTGGAATCTGGTCCTATCCTGTTCTTTCTAGCTTCATAGGTCCAGGTTTTGCTGAGTCTCCTGGTGAATTCAGGACCACTCTGACAGCCTATCTTAGCCAAAAATAGCACCAGAATGGGTTGTTTGGGGGAAGGTATGGGTGGTGGTTATCACTAATGATAACAGGCTGCTAAAAAACAGTAACATAGAGTTCTTCCCTGGTTGAGGAAGTATTCTTAACCCATGTACTTTCACTGATTCTGTTAGGAATTGTATTCCTTAAAGAATAGAGATTGTTTTATTAAATTAAGAAGGTAAACTCTACCTCCACAAGAAGAGTGAGAGCTGTACTTGTTCCTTCAAAGAAGGCTGGTGTGGAATGGTGGGATAGTGTGTGTAAGGAATAGAAATTGCACTCACACTGGGTTAAGCAAAACTAGGAAAATGGCTATAACGGAAAAGTTTCAGGGTGTCAGGTATAGCTGGATCCAGGTGCTCAGTCATGGTACTCGGTATCATGCCCTCTTGGTCTTTTAGCAAGTCCTGCCACTGCATTGACTTCCCTCATTAAGGTAGGAATGATGGTAGCTTTGGGCTCATGTGGAGTTTATAGCTCATGATGTCAGAGAAAGTCACTCTTTCGTCCAGCGTCCATATTGAAAAGGGGCTCTGATTTGGCCTATAGCAACCTGTTTCCACTCCTGGATCAATTGCTTTTTCTGGGATTAGAATTGCTGTTTTCTGACCTTCCAGAATCATAGGGCAGTGGAGTGAAACATAAGGAGTGGTGGTAGAGCAGAGCAGTTTTCAAAACAAAAGGCTGCAGGACTGGTCCAAGGAGCTGGAATTCAGACAGGATACAAAGTTTGAAATTCAGACTGTGAAGAGTACCCAAATTGGAAGTAGGAGTAACCTGGAGTTCAGAAATGGTTCATTGTGCTAATCTCTCTATTTTTAGATGTGTTTGAAAACTTCAGTAATAAAAAGTGCATTTAAAAAAAAAAGAAAATGTGCTTTTTTTTTCTGCTTTGGTTTGGAAACACACAACAAATAAGTCTACATAACCCTCATAACCCTGTATATTTACTGTTTGATCTTCTTACTCCATGTTTTTCTCTTCATTATACAAAGAAGCCTTAAATCCTTACTCCCCTCTAAGCTGAGGGTTAGGAGACAAACACATAATAGTTGACCTAAGACTTGTGCAGTGTGCTGGCAGGGGGTGGGGGTAAGCCAATCCGGTACTCTTACGTGCCTCTCCTGATGGTTCCCAGAAGAAAACCTTCTCAGGAGAAAACTTCAGCCAAGAGAGGGATGTCTGTGCCGTGACCAAGTTTGCATCTCTCGCTCTCAGGGTCATTGCTTGAGCTGTGGTCAACCGGGTGAGACCAGGTGAGGGTTTCTTGGGTCTGCGGTGGGCTATGCTAGGCAGGTTCCCAGGGAAGTCACGTCATCAGACCTGATTCCAACTCTTCTGGTTGTTCAGTTGCCTTTGTTGACATGTTTCTATATGGTCACTTCTGACTTAGGTGTCTCTGAGCCCCCTGCAGCATGCCCCTGTCCTTCACAGGCTTGCTGGTTTTCCTTCCTGGTGGCATTACTTCTTTGTTGTGTTATGATATACCAAAAGAACTGTAGTACTTGCTCAGACATCTTCTCTGGTTCATACTACTAAATAGAAATTTCATTTATCACTGCAGATTCCCCAGCATGTTTCTTTGGCAAATGCTGTCATCTTTTGGGTTTTCCATGAAAGTTTATATTTCCAACTTAGCATTTGAGTAGAATCAGATTCCCCATCTCCCTCTCTTGAGTGGGGGCCTCCTCTCTCTTTGCAATTCCCCTTATCAAAATTGCCAGCTGGTAAAGAGAAGCTCCCTGAAGGCGCTTACTTCTTCTTACTTTATCTTAATATTTCCAAGGACTTTGCCAGATCTCTGGAACTATATTGAGTATCTTTTAACACAGACATCACTGCTAACCAAGGGGCCACGCTTGGCCAGGTACTGGTTTAAAGACAGCATTATCCTTCAACCAAAACTCTTGTTTCTTTCCTATAAGCCTTTGGACCTATGAACTCATAATAGGTGACCTCTGAGTGGTAATTGCATAAATTCTTGGTGAAATGAATTGTATCAGATCAATATATCTGTAGACTCCTCACATTTTCTGAGCTGCGAGGGACTTTAAGATGAATCGGGTACAGCTCTGTTAGTGGAGGAAACATTCATTTTAACTGCATAGTCAATTCTCAATTAACAAGGGTAATGGAGTGGAAGGAGGTCAGTGATAATCAAAAATCATGGTGAAAATAAAATTATAGTCAACACTGGATTTTCTGGGGGCTGATTAACTGGTTTGTAGATTAATTGAGGTTAAGACACAGTGGACCTTAGAATGTCATCACTTTGGTAATTGGTCAGCAGCTGCTCACCACCTGGCCTCCACCCACCGCTCTGTGCCAGGGAGGAGCCAGGCTTCCCGGGGGTGGGCTCAGGCAGAGCCGCTGACCTTGGCTGCATCAGTACCAGGGCGGTGCAGCAGACCTTGGTCTTAGGAGCTGGAGGAAAACTACTTTTAGGGCTTGTCACACCCACCCCTTGCACAGTGGTTCTCAGAACTACTGGGTCCCATCTGGTTCGGTGGGTTTGGAGTGAAACCTAAGAATTGCGTGTCTAATATGTGATGTTGATACAGCCAGCCCGGGACCACACCTAGAGAACCTAGACTTTCTAAAGCATTAATTTTATCCTGTTGCACATTAAAGTCAACTGGGGGAGCTTTTCAAACCATTAAGGCCTGGATACACCTTGGCCAATTACATGAGAGGCTCTGGAGGGGGACCCAGGTTTGTTGTTTTTAAGGCTCCTGGGTGGTTTTAATGTGCATCTGGGACTGATTGCCACTGCTCTAGACATTTCCCACACATCGTCAACAGCATACAAGTATCCTGACTTTTTCTATGTCCTTACCTCCTTATTTAATATTTTTCTTTAAATAAAGGGTTTTTAATTTAAATACATTTACTTAAGAAGCAAACTTTACATCCCCTTCATGGAGGAAACTGGTTTCATAGGCCAGAAATGGGATGTACCTGTGAAAACAAATAGATTCAAGTTCTTGCTTAGACTCATCTTGCGATCCCATCACACTTTCGGAGCCTCTACTCTGACTGCTTTACACTTTTTTTTTTCTCACAAAGTGATAGCAGATACTATTTCTGTTCTTCATATCCTCTCCTTGAACCAGACAAGGCTGTGCCAACTGTGAGTACAGCTGATTGTCTCATTATAAGAGAACAGGTCAGAATTCAAATGAGAGTGACTTAATTACAGAATAAGCTTGATTGGGTAATAATCTTTACTTTTAAAAAAGGAATTCATCATAGAAGGCTGTGGCACAGCCAATGCATGGAATACTATGCAGCTACAAAAAGGCATAAGCTACTGATGTACACACCATCTGGATGTATCTCACAGATGTAATGCTGAGTAAAAGCCAGATAATACAGACACTAAAATATCCCTTTATGTTAGATTCTAAAACAAGTAAAACTAGCGTATGGTGGAAAAATTTAATTCAGTGGCTGCTTGGAGGAAGGGGGGCAGGGAGATTGAGTGGGAATGCACCTGAGAGGAAATTTGGGGTTGTTGGAATGTTCTCTATCTTGATAGGAGTTGTAGTTACCCAGGTGCATGTGTTTGTCAAAACTCATCAAAAGGTGCCTTCAAAATTTGTCAATTCCACCATATGTTTTTAAAAAGTTTTAAAAAATGCTTATCAAATATTGAACTCTAGTTAATGACATTCACGCTGAAGTGTTTAGGGAGAGAGACAGTGATACCTGCAACTCATTTTGTAAGGCATCAGAAAAAAAAAAAAGAGCTGGAGTGATGAATGGATAGAAAGATAGATGTGTAATAAAGCAAACATAAAAAATATTAGTGGTAGAATCAAGGTGGGGGCTATCCAGATGTTCATTTTTAAATTCTTTTAAATTTTCTGCATGTTTGAAGATTTTTCCTATTTAAAGCTGGGGAAATATGGCATATACGCTTACAACAACAACAAGTGCTCCACCTACGCGGCCTCGGCCTCCAGCGCTCGCTGCACGGGGGGGGGGGGGGGGTGTTGCTAAGGACAGGTCTGCAGAAGTTAGGTGGGCTGGAGGCTCAGAGGGCTGAGCTGGGGGCAGGGGGTGGGAACCTTAAGAGTGCCTCCTACTGCTGAGGCTCCCCTGTGCTGAGTCCTGCTACAGAGGGAGAAACTAAAAGGCACTTCCTTACTGCCCTGTACCACGTCCTATTCTGGAGGCTCCTTGGGAGGATCACTGTGGCAGCAAGCCCTTAGAGGAACTGTGCAGAAACTGTTAGACACAAATACCCCCTGGGTCCTGCCACAGAGAGCAAGGGTACAAGTGGGTGAGGGCGGGAGAGGTCTCCTAGGCTTCTCCAACCAGCAGAACTCCAGAATATGCCTCCCCTCTGTCTCACTGGGTATACTGAGCCCAGGTCTGTGACTCTGGGGAGAGTAGGGGTGCGGGGGCTTGAGCTTACCACCATGGGATTTGGGCAGTTGCAGTGGGCAAGAACAGCCTTCAGATTTGGTACTGAGCTCTCTAGGGTGCCCCAAAGCACAGACCAAGGGCCTCGGGTGCCTGTCTGGACTTCAGGTTCCTCCCCTGAATGGAGACCCCTCTCTATTGAGGGAAGAGTGCCTGCAGTTAACCTGTTCTTACCTGGTCTTACACAGGCGAGGATCTTGAGATGAGATACACATGAAGGAGGTCAATTTACTCTTTTTTTTTTTATTGTTATTTATGTCTTTTACATTTTGTATTCCCCTTGGGCAGCCCCCCACCAATTCACCCGTGATCCATCTCCATGGTCCCCTGTATTCTCCTCTCTTCCATTTTGTGCCCTTATCCTCCCCTCCCCCCAACCCCCCACCGCTGAGTGTCTCTCTCCCACCCAGCCTCCCTATAGTCCTGTTATAAGTGAAACCATTCGATATTTTTCTTTTTCTTTCTGGCTTATTTCACTGAGTATGATTCCCTCTAATTCTATCCATG
>PVIJ01016756.1:0-31671 GCA_004024925.1 Scalopus aquaticus | reverse complement strand
GAATCTGAAGACCCACAAAAACTCCCTCTTTAATCTTTGCTTCGCTGAGTCGAGGAAATTTTTCATGCATGAAAAGCTGGCGAGGTCCGGTCTATGGCTTTCCTCATCAAACCTAGCTTGATGTGAAGGGGTGGTAGCAGGGCTTTGTGAGCCTCGACCAAAGCTGGGTGCTGCATATTCTTCTCTCCAACTGCTACATTTTGTCTGTGAGTCCGCAAATAGTGCAATTCACTTGCTCGGCTATCCCACTCACATAAGAAACACGTGTATTTTGATATCCCTGCTGCAGTCCCATTAAAAGGGCAACTAGCTTCAAATCACCACAGACGTGCCAGCTGTACTTGTTATACTCAATGGAATTCAGTAGCTGCTTTAAGTTATCGTATGTCTCTTTCATGTGGACAGCATGTGCTACTGGAATAGATGAAAGACCGTTTCCATTGTACAAAAGCACAACCTTAAGACTCAGTTTCGAAGAGTCTAGAAATAGTCTCCATTCTTGTGGGCCATGAGTGATTTTTAAGGCATTCATTAGGCCCTCAATATCGGAACAGAATACCAGAGTACTTTCCTTTCTGAAGAAAGGCTCCAAGTGCTGGTGGCACTTTCGATATCAAGTCATTGTGACATCTTCTAGAAGATTCCATCGTTGGAGTCTTGATCCTAGCAATTCTGCCTTGTTCTTGGATAAGTCCAAATCACAAACCAGGTCATTTAGTTCTTCCTGTGTTAGTCTGTGTGGAGTTGATGGTGCATCACATTGAAAATCTGGATCACTGCATGCTGATGGAACAGAAGAACAGGTTGGCTCACCCTTGTCCTCATCAGATGAATCAAGAGAATATTCTGTTGGAGGTTTTGGAATAGAAAGTCCCTCACCATGTGGAGCTGGTCTCAATGCTGACGGAATGTTTGGGCAGACTCTTCTCCACTTCTTTTGCTTCGTTATTCTGCCGGAAAGAGGAGGAACCAAGCAGAAGTAACAGTCTTTTATGTGGTTGCTTGGCTCTCTTCACACCATGGGGACTGCAATCGACATTGATGATCTTTTGCCATTTATCACTGTGAAAGCTGTGTTGTCCATGTAGCACAGCATCTGTGCGGGGCCCAAGGCTTGTCATGGTCACCAACCTTGTATCTGAAGTCAAAATGATAAGCCTTCTTCACTTGAGAAGTGATCCTTTTCTTCTGGTTGGCAATTGTCACTTCCCCACAAATAGAGCAGAAATTGTCCATGCTGTTAACACACTTTTGAGGCATTCCTGTTCTGTATTGTGCCTAAATGGATAAAATATTAACATTCTGTGGAACAGTAGCTTAAACTGTCTCACACAAAGTCTGAAATATTTTCAATGCGCAACCTTTCCGACAGGGCTTTATATAGTGCACTGCTGATGTCAGCTTACTTCAGCAGCCGCCGACAGTAGTATTGCATTGCATCAGGAAATGATGCAGTCAACTCTGGATGATGTGTGCTTGATGGTATTATGCAATGTGATGCAATATTACATCATTCTAGACTGATTTAGGATGTTGTTGCAGTCACTGGATAAATTTACATGGTGAAACATGTAAAATGAATTATCTGAAATATCTTCAAAATGAGAGCTAATAAAAAATTTTCAGGGTGATATTCATGTTCAGAACACCAAGATACTACAGATTAGGGCCTTTTTACGTCAGTAACCATCTCATTGTTGGCCAGTGTAATCTATAAAGAGTCATTTCTACCATCAACCTGTGCAGGGATTTGAGTGTGTGTGTCAAGGCTTATAAATGTGGGAATGAAGACGCTTTTGGTGGAAACTTTAAGGGAGGAGAGTCTCATAATTACTGTCTTGATTACCTCTACCCCGAAATGGAGCTGTACTGAATTGCAAATTTTGAGTATAACATGGTCTCATGGTACTTATCTTTTTGTATGGTTCACATGATTATTTGTTTCAGTCCTAAGAAAAAGGAACTGGAATAAGGAGCATAAAAATATAAAAACCTTATCACCAGAATCTCTGTAAATTGTTTTTAAAGCAGTGTTAATTTATGCTTTGTTCTTTTGCCCATCTGTCTCGTAATCTGGCAAATATTTGGGTTCCTACTCTTTGCCAGTCACTGTGTTGGATGCCTGAGCTGCAACTGTGAACAAAGGTAGGGTTCCAAAGGCAGAGAAGGGTAGTTTCACCTCTACCTCCCATATATTGAGTTTATGTTTTGGAAACTTTGAGAATTGTCTTGCCACTAATGTCTGAAGATAGGCTTACTGCTATTTGCCAGGTTTTAGGAATCTGGAAGATGAGCCAACAGTGATCCTCCTGGGCTTGAGTTGTACCAATGACAAAATAGGTAGGTAACAGATTCACAGATCTTCAGACCTTCACTGAAAATAAATATTAGTTGAGAGACTTTGGCAGTTTGAGTAGAAATTGTTTTGAGATTGATTTTGTCATGATTCTGGCCTGACACATCTTAGTAATTTGATAAACATGCATGTCATGGTTGGATGGAAACAAATTTAGATTTAAGTCTTATATTAAAGAAAAAGCTTAAACATTCTCCTCACAAGGAAACCAAGTTTTGTGACTATGTATGGTGACACATTGGCTAGATTGATTGTGGTGATCCTTTCTCTTTATTTACAAATACTGAATGATTTTTGAATCACTTTGTGTAACTGAAACTAATGCAGTGTTGTATATGTCAGTTATACTTCAGTAAAAAGAAGAAAAATTTTATACTACTAAAACAGCTATACCTTTTTTGTTATTGCTAAGAATGTACAGGTGTTTTTAAAATTACTTGTTACAAAGTTTTAAAAACAAAAAAAAGGAAGCTGTAAACTGCCCATATACCCATTCTCCTACATTTACCTGTTAACATTTTGTTATTTTTGCTTAATTCCTTTTTTCTTGAGGTAAAGTATCTTAAAGATTTCATGATGCCGTATTACTCAATAATTCGTTATTCATCTATAAAAAAAGATTGACTTTTTTTGTATGTTAAAATTAATCACGGTTTATTAATTAATAGGTGTTTATTCCATGGCTCATGAATCAGGAGCATCTAGCCCAACAAATAGAAAGGAGCTTGGAAAAGATATACAGGCAAGAGATTTTGTATAGACAAAGTGAGGAGGAATTAATTAAAGCAGGATTACTTTTCTTACAGCTGTAAAGGGAAGTCTTGTAACTGGTTAGGTGACGTGTGGTGGGCAGGCAAATACTGACTGGTTTATCTCAGTTTGTTTTTTTGGGGGGAGCCAAGTTAAGCTTTAATTTGTTTAGCATGAGTGACTCCATTTTGGGCTTAATCTGTTTGCTTTAACTTATGTAATCATTTAACTTTTACCATACTTAAGAAAAGTAAAACTATTTATTTACTATGATTTCTTTTAATCAGTTTTATACTTGGTTCTCAAATACATTTTTACAAATGATTTGTTTGAGCTGGGAAGATGAATAAAGTGGATACATTACATTTCATTCTATCTCTTAAGTATGTATTAGTTGAGAATAGCATGATTTGCTTCCCCCTTTTCCCCTATGCCATTGAGTTATTGAAGAAGAAACTGGTCTTTTGGTCTTTATTGATTTTTTTTGTCTTTATTTATTTGTCTTGCATAATGTGGTATTTTCACATTTGTTGATTTTATACCATACTGCTTATGTAGATTCAGATTAAGCAGGTTTTGACAACTACAGTTTATTTAAATCTTTGATTTAAAGATTTTGAAAATTGAAAGATTATAAGACTTTGATTTAAAGATTTTTTTTTTTTAGGGGAAAATTGTAAGGCCAGTGATTCCTAGACTAAAAGAGAATATTTTAACTGCTAAAAGAAATAAAACTCCCTGTAATGGTTCACTTTTGATATTCGAAGAATCAAGTTTTTGTGCTTACAGTAGTTAAAGCAGTCAGTGGGTGTCACTGTTTCTTCTGGTTTTAGAAAAGAAAATACTAAGTATTTGAGGTTTTCATGAACCAGAACCAAAAATTTTCGTTAATTTTCTTATTGTCTGATTTTTCCCTTTCCTCTTCATGTTTTTGAGAAGAAAAATATAGAAAAATTAAAAAAATTTCTCCTTTTTGCTTCTTTCATTACTTTATCTTTTCTAGCTAAACCTTCTAAAAGCATACATTTGTTTGTCTTTTCTGGAGCAGAAGCTTATGCAGGGCTTCTGTTTATAGGATAGCTAGCAGTGTTCCTATCCCAATTCCTGTGCTTGCTTTCTTCTTTTTCTTTTTCTTTTTCACCATTGAGTTTCAAGGGTAGTGTTACTACTTCTTTATTTCAACACATTTGTATTTTTGTAGAGGCCTTTCATAGAATAGCTAAAAAAGAATCTTGAGTTGGAGCTTTGGTAGATTCCTAATGTTCTTTACTAGGTGCTTAACTGTTAACACTGGAAGCACTGGTGAAGCAAAGGAGAATATTTTTTTTTAAAGATTTATTTATTTATGCATACAAGCTGGGGTGTAGGCCAGAGGTGTGGTGTGGTGAGAGGATTCACCAGAGACAGCGTGGGGAGCAGAACAGGCAGATTGACTGAAGTACACTGCTGAGGGGAGCATTGGGCGAGGCAGGAGAGGTCCGCTGTGCCATGTGGGAATCTCCCTGGCTGGGTATCGAACTTGTGCAGCAGTGGCTTTGGATAGCTGCCTGTTGTGCCACCAGTGAAGCCCGAAAATATTAATTTTTATAAAAAATTTCCATACTAGTAAGTTTTCTTGATTTCTGTCTCAAATGCTATATACCTTCATTCATTTAGCAGTACCTGCTTTAAGCCAACTTTTCATGTTGTGTCTCTATTCCTAATTTAAAAGTATTATTTTCATACTGTTACTTTTAGGGGCCAGAAAGAGAGAAGAATTAGTCTGTCATTAACATTTATAAATGTTACTTTGTTATATTTTTATAAGTAATGGGAATGAAAATTTCAAATACCGATGGAAATTACTTAAGGTTGAATGGAATAGACCTTTGATTATCTGAATTACTTTCTCAGATATGTTTTGGAGTGACAATGTAAGTGGAAAAAAGGGTGATTTTATGAAGCAAAATAGAATTTTATTTGAATGGCTTTGATTCTACTAGCAGGAAATACTTAAAAAAAAATCCAAATCTGACAATAAGAACCATTGGTTATAATATTCAGATGTGTTTTGTGATGTATTTTGTTTGTTTTGGAAGGAAAGAGGACTTTATATTTGTTATGTATGCAGGTAGGGGATTCTGTCAAAGGAATAGTCTTCCTGTAACAGAAGTTACCGGAAAAAATTAGAAGTTACAGTAGTTATTTTTTTTTTTTTGCTACTGTTATTGTGAAATACCTTTAAAATAAATGTGATATAGTTTCAAAATATTGTGCTGGTGATTTATGGCAAATTCTCTTTTAATGTTTTCTCATTCTTGAACTGGTGCTAGATTCCATTTGGTAAATTACCTTTGTTGAGTAATTTGATCTCCTTGCAGTTGAAGAACTAGGGAATGATTGCCATTTTTTCTTTATTGGCTTGTAGTGGTATAGAAGGGTATTGAGAATTAAAAAGTTCCTACGATTATTACGATGAATGAATGAAACCAGTCCAAATTACTTGTGTGTATATTTGTTTGTGTTTTCTATGTATATGTATATTTGTACATAAAACTGAGACACATTCAACTCAATATTAACGGTATCTTGCTTAGGTATTCTATGCAAATAATAGAGTAAAAGAACAGTTTTCTCTTGAGTGTGCACAAAAGAGGTAGGACTTACTGAAGAACTTGTTATATTAGATAATGATTCACATAATTCACTGCATCCATAATAACAGCAGTATTGTCCTCAGTGAGTATATGGGCAATTTCCCCTTTTTGTCATCAATAAAAGAAAATTCTACCCTTAAATAACTTTTGGAGAATACAATTTACTGTATTGACTTGGAATGTATGGTTTTAGTATTTAATGTTAGTGCATATTTTGATATCATGAAGTTTAAATAGAACTTATAAAATAGTCCTTATTTCTTTTACTAAATTACTTTGTAGTTAATTGCTAGTTAATATGAAGAGGCATTAGAACAAGGAAATGAAATATTCAGGCTATAAGCACCTCTCCTGGTGTAAACCCAAGCTCTTGCTTTTGTTAATTATATGCTGTTTGCTTTTGATCAAGTTACTTAACCTTTCTTTGCAATTTTAATAGAATCTATATATAGAAGTTAGTGTTAAACATTTTGCTTTAAGGAGGAAATGTAAAGAAGGATAATATCTCAAGTTGCTTTGTTCTAGGTAAGAGAGAGGGCAGTGTAATAGTTCTTGGATATGGTATCCTTTAGATTTTTGTTTTATTACATAAAATTTAGTATAAAATAGATCTAAAAATTTGCCAAAGCTCAGATTTGTTAAGTGTGCACATAAGGCATTTTATGACAGGGAAAAATGTTAGTCACCTGTACTGACTCAGTTGTCCTTGTCCTAACACCAAAAAGAACAACCAATGCAATAGGGACTGGGTGACTCCAGTGTACTTTATGGGATACCCTATTGTTGAGCAGCCAATTCTAGACTGCGACTAATTGCATTTACATTCTCAGTTCTACTCTGAGGGTGGTGAGCAGAAAACTTTATGTCTACCTTATCCGAATCCAGGAGGCCTTAAAAATTATCTTATGATATCTTAACAGAGAAGATAGGGAGGTGAGCAGGTGATAGTTTCGCATCTGTTGCTTCCATCCTCTTGTGTTCCAGGAGGATCACATGGTCTTCTGCTTCTAACCCTCAGATAAGCTAAGGGTCAAGGCTTTGCCTGTGTGGCCTATGCAGATAGATACAGGCTGAGGCATCACGGGGATATCACAAAACGGTGACCTAAACCTCTATGCACAGATCATTAAAATGAATGAATTAAAGTAGTAGAAATGGAATTTGATTTTTTTCTATACAAATATTGTTATATTTACCGTGTTGCATTTTGACTAGTTTTTGATGCCTAATCTTATTATAAATACAGTCTTTAATGGGGTGAAGTGATATTATCTTGAATATATTCTGAAGTGTACCAAAGATAACTATTTAAAATAAATGACCATGTAAGTTCAACTGCATTGTTTTTAGACCTCCTGGGAAAAAATTGAAAATACCACTGTAAGAGGACTCTGACTCCACCTAGGAGCGGAGGGTAACTGCATCTCAGTGTAAGAGCCAGGTTTTAAAGTACCAGTCCACATTTGGAAAGCACCCTTTCAAGCCATGTGGTTTGTCCTTGGCTTTAAATGCCCCAAAACCTTATGAGTAAACAGAACACAGAAATTTGATTCTTTTGTATTTCTTAATACTGATTTATCTGATATACTCAATGATATTCCTTTTAAAAACTGAGTTTTCCATTTTGTTAGCAGAAGAGAAAAAGCAAAAATGGAAAAATAACAGACTGCAGTGCAGACTTTAGATTGGGTTTTGTTTCAAGAATTAGTGTTTTAGGAAATGTTTGTATGTGTCTGTGTGTGTATTCATATTGGCAGCTTCTGTAAACTATTTTCTGTTTTGCATTTTGGCTTAAAGTGTTTGGAATGTTGCTATAAATGGCTCAGCTATTTCAATTTCATTGAAAATGTTGATAAGGGCCTCCCTGGTGGCGCAGCGGTTGAGCGCTGCACTGTGGAGCTGTCGACAGCAGCGATGCGAGTTCGATGCCCAGCCGGGGAGAATCCCACATGGTGTGGCAGACCTCTCCTGCCTTGCCCGCTGCTCCCCTCAGCAATGTATTTCTGATCTGCCTGTTCTGCTCCCCACTCTGTCTCTGGTGAACTCTCTCGCCGCCCCATGCCTCTGGCCTGTACCCCAGCTTGTATGTATAAATAAATAAATCTTTAAAAAAAAAAAGAAAATGTTGATAAGTATATATTATGTAGACATAATTGATTCATGAAATTTATAATTTATTATGAACAAATTTATTGATGTTTCTTTACAGTTAGCTTCTGGAATTTATAACTTTGCCTGCTCTCTGTGGAATCACCATACAGACACGTTCTTTCAACAAGTTTCTTCTGGCACTGAAGCTACAGTTCTAAGTTCACTAGAACGAACTCTGCTATCCTTAAAAGGTACTGTTAAACTTGATGTATTTATTTTTGAAATGACACACCTCAGAACAGTCACCAAATGGTTCCTCTGCTTGGATTTTCTGTTCTACTTGCTCTGAGGAATTAGGGGTTAATTTCAGAGACAAATTTATTTGTAGTTTGTTTTTCTTTTGTGAGAATATCTTGTCATCACTAATTTATGAAAACACACATAACTCCATTGTTTTAAGTTACCTTCACATTATTGGGGTCTCATGGTTCAGAATAAAATTAATTTCAAATACTATCGCTTTTTTTACTTACTGAATGAATGTATTAAGCAAGATTAACCACTACCCTTGATGAAGTTTTGTAGTTCTGAGGCTTTATTAATGATTGTGATTTTATTAAGATAAAATATGAAAAAATAAGATTCAGTAAAACTTGATTTTACTTTGTAGTGCTGCGCAAGTTAACTGTTAATGGATTTTTGGAACCTCATAAGAATATGGAGGTGATGGTAAGTTAAAGAATTTATTCATTGTGACTTTGGGAAAATGCTTTTTTTTTTTTTTAGTGTTTTAAAGGTTATTTTTATTTGAAATTCATTTAGAAATTTTTATTAAGTGAACATGTAGGTGTTTGTTTTTATCATTCTTTATATGTTATGCTTTACTTTTGGACTTGTAGTTTGTCTTCACTACAAAAAAGAGGCAGTTGTATAAAGGAGAGGAAATAGGCCAAGGATAGTTCTCAAGATGCCATGGTACATAGCGTGTGCCAGTTTGAATTTGAGTTACAGTGAACTCTTATGAATTTGAATGCTATTATAACGTTACCAGGTACATTTTGGATAATTATTTATATCCTTGATTTCCTTTGTTTTTATATACTAAATAATTTTTATGCTGATAACATTTATAGTTGCTCTTTGCAATCGATTAAAATACATACAAAAAGACAAAAACCCCATTGATAAACCTAACAAGTTGTGATATATATTCCTTATTTGTATAGTGCCATCTCCTTTTTTATATGCGAAAACTGTATAGCTGTATGCATTTCCCCTTAAATAAAATAGCAGCGCCATGTTAGCTTTCACAGAGACTTTGTCAGCTAAGATGCGGATTGACTTGGGGGCTGCGCGCCGAAGAAAAAGCCCGTCTGGTCAGGGCTTTGAGTCTGCCCTGGTAGGTTTGACCAGAGCCTTTTTTTTCTAACAATTTGATTGAAATAAAGTTAAAAGGAATTTAAAAACCACTAGTATATATCATCATATGTGATGGCTGTTTTGTTTTATAAAACTGAAAAAATGTGGAAAAGGAAATAGGAAGTAAAAATTCATTAAAAAACTTAATGAAGATAATGCTAAAGTTTGTAAGTAGTCTGTAAGACATCTATGTGTGTTCTTTAAGATTTGCTTTCTCTCTTCTTCAATTTTATGTAAGTGGAACTCGTTGTATTTGCTGTTTCCTTGTTTGCCTGTGCTTTAAATGCAGTAGATTTTGGATGTTTTCCTCATGTGACTATTAGTATTGTATGTCATGTTTTTAGTGGTTGTATGGTAGTCATATGATTCCTATGGTAGACAGATTTTTTTAAAAAACTGATAAAAATACAGAATTGTTGTAATGTACTTACCTGATCATCTATTGATGGATATATAGTTGTTTCCAGTTTTTAATGGTTGATAATGGTGGACTGAAAATTTGCATGTATATGCCATTGTGTAGGTTTAATGATTTCTTTCAGGTAAATTCCTAAAAATGAAAATGTTAGATTTAAATGTATTTCCATTCATAATATTTATATATATTACCGAATTGCCAGAGATACATAAAAAACAACCACAGTTTAAAATACTGACTCTTTAGGGGGCCTCCCTGGTGGCGCAGCGGTTAAACGCTGCGCTGTGGAGCTGTTGGCAGTGGCAACGCGAGTTCGACGCCCAGCCAGGGAGAATCCCACATGGCCCGGCAGACCTCTCCTGCCTTGCTCGCTGCTCCCCTCAGCAGTGTATTTCTGATCTGCCTGTTCTGCTCCCCGCTCTGGCTTTGGTGAACCCTCTCGCCGCCCCATGCCTCTGGCCTGTACCCCAACTTGTATATATAAATAAAAAAAAAAATTAAAAAAAAATAAAATACTGACTCTTTAAAAAGTATTTGTATGTATTCCCATACTGCCAAAGATACATTTTCCAGAAATCAGTTTGACTTGTGCCCTAACTAGAATGTAAGTTAAATGAAGGTAAAAACTTAGTTTCATTCACTGTTCACCCTAGAGCTTGGAGCAGTCATTGCCATATAATAAATACTTATTTGCTATGTGAATTTATTTATGATATGATAGAAACATTATTGCTGAAAAGCACTATGAATTATTTTTATATGAATATTCTAAGTATCATCTAATTATATTAACAAAAATACTGATTACACCCATTAATATTTTTCAGCAAAACTGATTGATTTGAATTATATTCCTGTACGATGGAATAGTGGTTTTCAAGGGATACTGTTACTATTTTGTAAGCCTTTTGGCTTATTCCTGGGAGTCTTCTGTGTACAGAAATTATGTGTCATCTTTTATTCATTTATAAATGTTCTATTAGAGCATTTAAAGTATGTTGACTAAATTGGAAAAAAGATCAGATTTTAACAAATTAAACACAACTTTTCAAAATAGCAGAGATCTTAAAAATAGTGAAATTTAAAAAATGCTTAAGAATTAGTATATGATAGTGGTGAGATTTTGGGTATTGGATGCAGATAAATTTGGATTTGAGTCTTGGTCTTTTCGTGATAGTATGGCTTTGGACTATCTACTTATCTTCTCTGATAATCAGTTTTCTTTTCTTTCCTTTTTTTTTAAATGATATGGAGATGAAACAATGATGCCTCTGGATACTGGGAAAATTAAGAAAGATAATGATTTTTGTAATGAGTTCAGCACCTCATTAAAATGCTGTGTAAAATATCATTTAATGGTTATTTTAATTTGAATTCTTGCTCTATAGTGTTGTAACAGTCAAGTTATGTAGTTGACTACATTAGTCAGCTGTCTATAGTTCTATAAATTCTTGATTTCCTTAATGAGTGTACTGAAATTGATGGCCTTTATAATTATTTACTTTCTTTGGCAAACTTTGATGGGTACACTAACTTTGTTTTAAAGAAAATAGACTGACATTCCTCCTATCTTGTAGTTACTATTTGGGATCTTTGGAACCTTGTATAAATTTAAGATACATATGGGATCTTAGTGAACTTATTCTTCTGGTATTGAAATGTTTTGCTCTTTCATTATCCTAGGAATTATTTTGTTACTTATCTGTACTTATCAGTTATTCCCCATCTGTGCTTAAAAAGACTCAAGTAATCTGAAAATGGATGATGAAACTACGAGAACGATGAGGCAATAGTGAAATTGTCCTCCTGCAGTTTTCTTACTGTGTTGTCATTGCATTGCATCATCTTTCAAGAAGGCATAAAGAAGACTAGAAACACTGTCTGTTCGTTATGCTTTTAATTTTCATTTGTTACAGTTGAGAATTCAGAACTTTTCATTTTCTGCCCAAAATGTCAGAAAATTGACCAAGAAAGATATTTCATAACTTTTAGTTGAATCATGAGATGGCTGTTCCCCAAAGGGGTGGGGGTGGGGGTGGGTGGAGGAAACGAGAGAGAGAGAAAAAAGAGAGCATGACAGATTGAGACCACCACTATAGTTCCTCGTGATGATGGTGAAATTGTCTAAGTCTCAGCCTGTCAGTCTTCAGATGATTGTCTCAGGTTCAAGAATTGATGAGTGGAAGAATTCTATCCTAGTCAGTCATTCCTCAGGAAGGCCTTTAGTAGTAGTTTGTGACAAAAACCTGTACATAACATTTGCTATAAGGATATATGACATCTTTTGTGATGTTTATACACCAGTATTTATTGATTCAGAGAAACTTATGTTTCAATTATTAAAACTTTAATAGTTTTAAAAATTCATTATGTTTATTTCTGTAAAGGATTTATTACATCTTAATGTTTGTATTAAGAAAATAAGGGTGCATTGGATCCATATGATAAAGGGTGAAATTTGTCTTCTCTGATAACTAAGGCTAAGATCTATTTAATGTTTGAGACTAAGAATCTCTGCTTTAAATGATTGGCAACATGTATTCATATATTTAGTACTTATTGCCAAATGAAATTCCTAGATTGTGGGAAAAGAATTAAACAAAGCTAAGTTTTGACTCTTTTAAGGAACTTACATTTTTTAAAAAAAAGATTTATTTTTATTTATTTACTTATGCATGCAAGAACTGGGGTGTAGGCCAGAGAGAAGCTGGTGAGCATATGCACCAGAGACAGAGTGGGGAGCAGAGCAGGCAGATCTACTGAAATACACTGCTGAGGGGAGCCGTGGGCGAGACAGAAGAGGTCTGCTGTGCCATGTGGATAAGCTCCCTGGCCAGGGATGGAACTCATGTAGCAGTGGCTGGTGACAGCTTGATAGTGCTGCGACTTTAACCCCTGGGCCATCAGGGAGGCCTGGAACTCACATTTTAATGGAAGGAGACACATGATAGACAGTATGTCAGGGGATTACAGAGGTTGTGAGGAGAAAATAGAAAGAGCACATTTAGTGAGATAGATGATTACTGAATTTTTATTTGTTGCAAAGTGATTTAGGTAACTGAAATGAGGCATTTAAGAGAGGAGGTTATTTTCTTGTGGAAGACTTGCTCATAATAGTAGACTTTTTTTTTTTAAACTGTTTTTAGTCATGTGCTAGATATTATTTTAGTATACCTGGAAACTATAAAGGAAAATGTTTTCATCAGAACAAATTTAGACTATTTATATTTTTTCCCCAGGGTTTCTTACATGGAATATTTGAACGTCTAAAACAATTTCTGGAATGCAGTAAGTACTCCCATTACAGTTTTTACTACAGAGTCCTTATTCATTAATAACTTCAGCTCTGTACTTGATCAACTGGGGAGGTGGCAAAATAAAAAATTCACTGGTGTTAAATTGGAAGGGCTGCTTTGTCTTCATATCTTGTTTTGTCTAATGTGTTGAGGAACCCTTTTTTAAAAAATCTATTTTGTATCCATTCTTTCTGCTGTATTTCTACTGCTGACATGCTGATCCATATAGACATCTACAGGAATCCTGTGTTTAACACATGTTAAACATTTGCCAAATGCTCTTGAGAGTTTTATTGTTTTAGTTTCCAGTACATTTTACATATTTACAGATATATTTGCAGATACAAATATACAGATATTTACATATCTGTATGATGCAACTCTTTATTAATGGTACATTCATTTTGTAAATCTCATTCATTAACCTTTACTGGCTTACCTTTAGGACGCTTGGTAATCCATTACCCCACATAAGAGAATTTAGTATTTACATTTGTTTTGTATTATGTTAGTATTCTGTTTGATACCTTCTCTTCCATGTGATTGTATGCACCTTTTCCCAGGACATACATGCAGGATACATACGTATGCATGCACATGAGCATATATGAATATGTACATCCTGTGTATGTGTGTGTGTTCATGTGTTTGTGTTTTGGGAGACTTAACTTTCTCTGAGACAATATATTTTTATAAACTCTTTTAGAGAGTTGATGATTGTTTGATGCAGTCATTTTCAATTTAGTAAAAACATTTGAGTCTTTTGCTAGGCATTGTCCTGGGTACTGTGCATGGAAGAATGGTTCAGACAGTTAATATAATCTAGTTAATTTTTCTAAAAAGAGACATTTTTCTCTGTTCATCCCCATGGAGGAAGCAGAAGGAAGAGCAGAATTCCTTCCAGGAGAGGAAAATAAGATAAATGATAAAGTAGAATATGAAGAGTATGATCAGAGAACAGTAATTGATAGACTGACTGACATTATTCTGAATGTACAAAAAAATTATGCCAGGTTAGTCATCAGGAGAAAATTCTCAAAAGACATAAGAAAAATGATAAGTACATTATCTTTGAATGCTTTGTTTATAACTTACGTTACTTGAAAAGTGTTTCAACTATGACTCATTTCGACTTTGAAAGCGTGATTCATGATTCATGGGTAAAGTTTCTACCCATTTACTTTAAAATGGGCTCAGTTTGTATTTTAGGATTCATTTTGTGAAATGGCACTGAAGATTATTAGGTCTGTTAAATACGAATCTTGGCACTGCTTCTTAAAAATTAGCTTTATAGTTTATTTGAAGTTGGAGATGCATACTAGTGAATTCCTACTGCAAAATATGAAAAAATATATTTGACATTATGTTTATAAAAGTTTTGGCATTGTGAATAATAGAATATTGTACATTTTTCCTAATATTGAAATGTATTTTTAACAGGTAGAAGTATAGGTACAGAAAATGTATGTAGAGATAGGCTGGAAAAGACCATCATTCTTTTTACAAAAGTGGTAAGTTTTTGAAATTTTATGCATGTTTGTTTTCTCAGTTAAAATATACATACTCAGGGCCTCTCTGGTGGTGCAAGGGGTTAAGTCTCAGTCTATGAAGTGATTCATATCCACTGCAGCACAAGTTCGATCCCTGGCCAGGGAGATTCCCACATGGTGCAGCAGACCTCTCCTGTCGTGCCCTCTGCTCCCCTCAGCAGTGTATTTCAGTTAATATGCCTGTTCTTCTCCCCACTCTGTCTCTGGTGAATCCTCTCACCACCCCCTCCCACCTCTGGCCTATACCCTAGCTCTTGTATGCATAAATAAATATACATACTTAAATTTAGTAAGGAAGATAAATTTTACAAGCATTTTTTTCACTTTCGTATAAAGTAACTTTTTTTTTTACTGTTTATAGAAAAGCTAACAAAACACCTTGTATCTTGAAGCTTTAAGAATATATATAGTAATAAAATTTCTATTCCACATATTATAGTGTATAAGTCACCTTGATAAAAAAATCGACCCTAAAATATATTAGAGAATTTCCTTTCTCAGACTTATACAAGAAAGCAAAAATAAAGAAGATAACAGCTCAGTTCAACAGGAAGTAGATAAGTTGTAGCGGGGAGAGTAAGTTCAGAAAGTTAGTATATTCAGAATGACAGATTATCATTATCAGTACGAAACATCTTTTGAATAGAATTATTTGGATGAATTTACATGCTGTCTTTTTTATATTTAAACTTTTTTGGTTTTGTATTTATCTATTGGTTTTCCTGTTAAGTATGAAATGGATCTATTTTGGACCCTATACTAAAAATAGAAAACTTTTGTTATGAGAAGTAATCTGATATAGTCCACATTATATACCAACGTTCAAAATTTGCCGAGCCTTTTTTTAGCAAACTTACAATGTAAGATGTATTTATGGATGATTATATGAATTTGAGAAAATACATTGTAACTTTATTTTTTTTAACATGCAGCTTTTGGACTTCTTGGATCAACATCCCTTTTCATTTACTCCTCTAATTCAGAGATCTCTGGAATTTTCTGTAAGCTATGTATTTACAGAAGTTGGTGAAGGTGTTACATTTGAACGATTCATTGTTCAGTGTATGAATCTTATTAAGATGATTGTTAAAAATTATGCTTATAAGCCATCTAAAAACTTTGAAGGTAATGCTATGTTTTATTTTTTTCATTTCTGTATTTTAATCTAAGTGTGACGTAACTTATTTTTAATCTAACTTTTTGAAATACATTTATTTTAGTCTGAGAAATAAAATGGTTTGTGAGATGGAGATGAAGATTAGAGCCTAATTTATGTGAATGCCAGATTAAAAAAAAAACCGTAAAATACATTAATAAACTGTCATTTGTAGCACAATAGATCAGTGGAAGACTTGGGAGTTTAAGAGTTAAATGCTTCAATAACCACTGTGGTTTATGTTGTAGGCTGTATTTATTTATACAATTAAAAATTTACTCTCACTTTACATAAAATAGTATAGTTTCTGGAAGGCTTACTAATTTGTTTTATTATTTGGAATTAATTCATGTACCAAAGCAAATGTAGAAGCCTTTTGAGAGAGACAGAGAGAGAGAGAGAGAGACAGAGACAGAGACAGAGAGAGACACAGAGACACACACACAGACACACACAGACACACACACACACACACACACACACACACACAAGTGAGATGTTTCAGTATGGTGTGTAATTTAGTGTGGGAGTGTACAAGGTATAGTGGTAAGAAAGAAGTAAATCTGATATGTGTGTGGTGGGCATAAAGGAAAGTGTGTCTTTGAGATTTGGAGATAATAAAATTTAAAATTTATTTAAATTATGTCATCCAGTTTGGGTAGAATGTTTGTCTATACAATTAACTGGGTAATTTTAATTTCCTTAGATAGCAGCCCTGAAACTCTTGAAGCTCACAAGATAAAGATGGCATTCTTCACATATCCCACTTTGACAGAGATATGTAGAAGATTAGTCTCTCATTATTTTCTATTAACTGAAGAAGAACTGACAATGTGGGAAGAAGACCCAGAAGGCTTTAGTAAGAATTTCTCAATTTTAGCATGACTTTTCTCCTTCTATATATTTCATCTTTTTGAATGATAAGTATAATAGCATTGCATTTTAATATAGCATTTTTGATCTGAGAATCTTGGTTTTTAAAAATTAACTTAACCTCGTTTTTAAAACAAGATTACAAATCGAAAATGAGTTACCTCTTCAAAAATACAGAATTTTCTTCAGTAAAGCTTATTTATGTTCTTATGACTAGATTATGGAGTTTAATAAAATATATATAAAATTAACTCTATTACAGATCAGTTTCTACTTTGAGGTTCATTTTTGAAGTTTATATTTGTGGAAATTTTTACTTCAGAAAGAAGTTTGAAAGTGAAAATTTCTGAATTACTAAATGGGCTACTATTTAAATTTTAATTTGAAATTAATTTTTCAGTTAAGTACTTTTAGAGGAAATCTTTTTATCTGTTTGAATTTTAGTAGTAGATAAATTATTTCTATTAGGGCCTGTGCTATGGAAAATCAAAGATTTGTGTGCATAATAAAGTACCTGTGTGTGAATAAAGTACCTAAGTGTGAATTATTTCAGCTGTGGTGGAACATAGCCTACCTTTTTGTTTCCACTCATCCTTTTGCCTGGGTCCTTGTGTAGGTATATACATATTGTTTATTAATATTTTAAGAATGCATTAAAATTTTAGAAAACATAATAGTCCTCTTTGTCATAAAAACAACTTTAGTTCATTTAGAAAATAACAATAGTCTGCATCTTTTTTGTTTTTGTCTTTTTCTTAGCTAAATTCTTGTATTTCATTTTTTTAATGTAGCATATGTAATATTATATCATAAAACATTGAATCCCCGTATTTTTAAAAACCCTGAAGTATTTTACTTTAAATATGAATATAAAAAATTATGGAAAATATGACTATTTAAAGTTGTAAGACATTTTATTGAAGTAAAACAATTGTCATGACATACATGATAGTGTGTCACGTGATGTCAGATACTCTGGATGTGACAAGTACTTTGAGCTTCAGGAAGAATTTTTAATTTGAGAATGCTGATGGATGTAAACTATTGATCAGTGACTGTCACATGCAGATGTGATCTGTTTTTATAGTAAAGAAATCTGTGTTTAGTTCTTGTGTTCCCAATGATTTACTTTTAGTGTTGTGCTTAAACACTTCACAGAAATATTATTGTGATATTATTTAAAGTCTTTAGTTTTCCAGACTGAAATTTTGGAGACATTATTGTTGCATTACTGGAGAGCATCATTTGTCATATTTTTAATTGCAGCAGTGGAAGAAACAGGAGGAGATTCTTGGAAATATAGTTTGAGGGTAAGTGTTGAAAGAAGGATAGGGAAAAGCTTAATTGTTCTGTAACTCTTAGTAGAAGAAACTGAGCACTAAGTCAGACAGAAACTTAAAATTGCAAGAATTTGTATTGGAGAGGAAAACAATTAAATTATGAACTTCATGTGAAAAAATCTTTTCTGCAAGTTTGGGGTTTGTAAAATGAAATGTTTTTTGCAGTCAAACTGGAAACAATTGTCATTGCATAAATAAATATTCTTGGAGGTGAAAACTCTTTGGCTAGAATGGTATTTTAAATATTTCAGTAATTATAAAGCTTCTCTTGATACATTATTTCTCTTATCACCTGATGTGATTCTCAAAGCCAGCCCATTGCTTTTAGTTATGGGATGCTTTTAAACATACATTATTTATATGGTCAGCATTTGAGGAAAATTTGACAAATGTAGTCTTTGAGCTCTTGTTTGTGAAAAGTTGTGGTTCTGTAATTTATACACTTTGCCATTGGTTTTCTGTCTCATAAAATTACATAGAAAGCCAGAGAAATTACAAATCAAATATTGAATGAATCATTGATGCTTTAAAATAAATATCTACTGTCTTTTGTGTTTTAAAGAATGTCTCTAATGAAGAATTTCAAGTACTTTAAAAAAATAGAATGATATCATGAACCCTTTGTATCCAAAGGCTATTTTATCAATGATCAACTTATGGCTAGTATGTATCATATAAGCACCTTCTATCCCCTTACTTTGGATTACTTTTGAAGCAGATATTTGAAAATATCTGAGATGGCACATTTCATCTGTACATTTCAGTATGTATATCTATAAGGTTCTTTTTTAAACATAAGGCATGATACCATAAAAATTTAATTATAATTTCTTCGTTTTGTGAAACATCTAATGATACTTTAAAGAACCAAAATGAATCATTCTTTTTATATAACTAACGCTGATTTCTGTTAATGTATGTCTTAAAAGAAATACTATTCTGTGGTTAATTGAATTCATGAATTGCTGTTGTTGCCTATTATGTTACTGCTAAGAAAATATTTATGATTTTTAACATTAATTCTTGAATAGTCAGTTTTTCATAGTGCTGAATTTATAAGTGAATGTGACTTCGGAACCTTTTTTAATTTAAAGAATGATTAATTATAAATGTTAGTTGTTTATTTTCTGGAGTTTTAAAGTTTGAATACGTTATGCCAAATGCTTGAGGTAGTGAAATAAACTTTCTATATGTTATGGATTACTACAATTTCATTTTATTTCTTGCTGTGTTTACAAAAAGTAGTATCCTATTTTTTAAAAAATATATCAGAAATTGGAAACATTTTCAAGAGTTTTGGGATTTTTAAGAATGAGTATTCTTTTTTATTGTTATGTTATAAACCAGTATAACCATAATGAGCATTATGTCATTGCTTTTCATTAGAAATTTATTTTTTTTTCCCATTCAGCCTTGCACTGAAGTACTATTTATAGATATATTCCATGAATATAATCAAACTCTTACTCCTGTACTTCTAGAAATGATGCAGACACTTCAAGGTGAAGTATATTTCATGATACTTTGACTTATCTATTTAATTAATGTTCAGTTAATGTAGGTAGAGTGCTTACCATGTGCAGTGCCCTATCCTAGTAGATACGAATTTAAGAAAAGCACAGTATGTTCTTTTCTGAAGTGGTCACCTTTAGCATAGAGAACAAGAGTAGAATTCATGAAAGAAGGCCTTAGGTAGACTTTGAATGTGTTGGGTTTTGCTATCAGATACTAGCAGCAGAAAATTACACACAGTCAAGTATATTGCTTGGGAAAAAGTCTATCTGGAGCATGTTGTTGGAAGTAGTCAGAAGTGTTAAAATAATAAATGTTAGTCTCATAATGGTGGCAGTGGGAATGGGAAGAAAGTGAGGAATTTAAGAGAATGATGAAGTAAATTTTCAGCAATTAATCACACTTTGACACAAGTAATTAGCAGTAGTTATCTGTTTTGATTTTTCTGCTATACTGTACTCTCGCTATACAATGATCACATCTATTTTGTTTACATATTATTCCCAGGATCTGGCTTACTCAGTAAAAATTTTATTGATTGACTATGTTGGATAAGGGAAAGAGATCAGGTATGATCCTGAACTTTTGAGTCTTAATGACAGGGAATTCTGTAATTAGTAGTTGTTGGAAATAGATACTTTCAGAGTGTGTGGCTAAGGAATCTAAGGGAAAGAAAAGAGATTCAAGGACAGAATCTGAAACTTTTCACTTCTAAGGGGAAATGACAAGGTGAAAGGTCCTCAAATAAAGCTAGATAAGAAACTATCTCAGAGGTATGAAGAGTGGTATGGTGTATCCTGGAGAAGAGCCTGTTATTAGAAGTGTCCATTGCTGTAAGGTAGTGGAGTGTTCCTAAATGACAGATTATTTGGTTAGTTGGTTTGGTGGCAGGAATCATTTTACAGGAGCAAGGATTAATCAGGTGGAGATGTAAGGAAATAACAAAGACTCTGCAGTGGGGAAGGAGATTGCTGATCTTGTTTGTGATAGTTAGGTGATAGCTCACCTATTAGGCTTTTGTTTTCCCAGGAGCCTAATAGAATGTTTCTTCTTAAATTATAAAACCAAGGGGAAAAAAAAATTATTGGTCAAGCTTTACTCTGTTAATTGCTAAACATAATTTGTGTTTTTTTTTCATTTGGATTGATTACTAATGTACAGTTATTTACTGATTTCTTAATGTACCATTGCAGATTCTGAAATTTTATAATATTTATAATGAAGTTGATTTTTGAGTTTAGAACTTCATAGTCATTTTCTTCCCATCCATTTATTTACTTATAACACTGTAGAAAAGTGGATCAGGCTATTTCGATTACACTCTGCTAAGTGTGCTGATAAGGTTTTCAATTTAGTTTTATATGTATTCTGGAGCAATTTGCTTATTAGGGCTGTACTTGATCATATTGGACTAGTGAGCTTAAGAATTGATATTTGACAATAGAAAAGTACTTTAATAAGCTTGCTAAAATTCTTTCTAGCCCAAAAATATATACTTCCTGAATAAACTGTTTTTCATGTCTTTTTTTCAATAAATATTTTGTTTTTGTTATTCATATCTTTTATATTATTTTGTGGTCCCCATAGGTTACCCACCACCTGTTCACCCGTGGGGCCATCACCATAGTCCCCCGTGCTCCCCTCTTTCCCCCTCTTGAGCCCTTACCCTCCCCTCCTTCCCTGCTGAATGTCGCATTCTTACTTGGCTCCCCTATATTCCTGTTATAAGTGAAACCATTCGATATTTTTCTCTTTCTGGCTTATTTCACTGATCATAATCCCTTCTAGATCCATCCATGTTGCTGCGAATTGCATGTGTTTGTCTTTTTTGAATGCTGAATAGTATTCCATTGTGTATATGTACCACATCTTCTTGATCCATTCATCAATTTTTGGGCATCTGGGTTGTTTCCATACCTTAGCTATTGCAAACAGTGCTGCAGTAAACATGAGGGTGCATGTATCCTTTTGGATTAGTGTTTTTGTGTCCTTGGGGTAGATTCCCAGTAGTGGTATTGCCAGGTCATATGGAAGCTCCATTTCTAGGAGTTTGAGGAAACGCCGTACAGCTTTCCATAGTGGTTGGATCAATTTGCATTCCCACCAGCAGTGTAGGAGAGTTCCTTTTTCTCCACATCCTCGCCAACATTTGTTGTTACCTGTTTTTTTAATGTGCGCCATTCTCACTGGAATGAGGTGGTATCTCATTGTGGTTTTAATTTGCATTTCCCTGATTATAAGTTATGTTGAACATTTTTTCATATACCTGTTGGCCATTTGCTTTTCTTTGGAGAAGTGTCTTTTTAGCTCTTTTGCCCATTTTTTGACTGGATTGTTGACTTTGTTTTTGTTGAGTTGTGTGAGCTCTTTGTAGATTTTTGTTATCAGTCCTTTATCGGTTGTATTATATGCAATTAGTAGGGTGTCTGTTTGTTTTGATTATTGTCTCTTTTGCTGTACGGAAGCTTTTTAGTTTGATGTACCCCCAGCTGTTTATATTTTCTTTTAGTTCCTTCGCTATGAGGGAAGTGCTTTTAAAGATTTTGCTGAGATGTGTGTCATGTAGAGTTTTGCCTATATTTTCTTCTATAAACTTTATGGTTTGAGGTCTTATCTCCAGGTCTTTTATCCATTTTGAGTTGGTTTTGTGCATGGTATGAGGTAGTAGTCTAGCTTCATTTTTTTTCCATGTAGCAGTCCAGTTCTCCCAACACCATTTGTTGAACAAGCTAATCTTGTTCCATTGCATATTCTTTGCTCCTTTGTTGAAGATTAGTTGTCCATAAATATGTGGATTTATTTCTGGGTTTTCTATTTGGTTCCATTGGTCTTTCTGTCTGTTTTTGCTCCAGTACCATGCTGTTTTAATTATTATGGCTTTGTAGTATAGTTTGAAATCAGGGAGTGTAATCCCTCCATTCATATTCTTTTTAGTCAGGAGAGCTTTAGCTATTTGAGGTTTTTTGTGATTCCATATGAATTTCATCAATATCCGTTCTATTTCTTTGAAGAATGTCATTGAGGTTTTTATTGGAATTGCATTGAATCTGTAGATTGCTTTTGGTAGGTTGGCCATTTTGATGATGTTGATTCTTCCAATCCATGAGCAAGGGATGTCTTTCCATTTTTTGTGTCCTCCTCTATTTCTTTTAACAGCATCTTGTAGTTTTCTTTGTATAAGTCCATTACCTCTTTTGTTAGTTTTATTCCCAGGTACTTGATTTTTTTGGTTTCGATTTTGAAGGGGATAATTCTTTTAATTTCTTCTTCTTCAAACTGAGTGTTTGCATATAGAAAGGCTGCTGATTTTTGTGCATTGATTTTGTATCCTGCTACGTTACTGAGTTGGTCAATAGTTTTGAGTAGTTTTTCTCTGGAGTTTTTAGGATTCTCTATGTATGTAATCATATCATCTGCAAATAGTGACAGTTTAATTTCTTCCTTCCCTATTTGGATTCCTTGTATGTCTTTCTCTTGTCTTACTGCTCTTGCTAGGACTTCAAGTGTTATATTGAAAAGCAATGGTGAGAGTGGATATCCTTGTCTTGTTCCTGATTTTAGGGGAAAGGCTTTTAGCTTCTCACCGTTGAGGATAATAATTGGCTGTAGGTTTGTCATATATGGGTTTTATTATGTTAAGGAATGTTCCTTTTATCCCAAGGATTTCAAGGGCTTTTCCTTTATCATGATTCTAAATTCTTTATCTGTCAGAGAGAGAAGTTCTTCCATGTTGTTGTCAATGAGTTTTGGTGCTTGATTTTCTTTTTGTTCTGTATCCTTTCCCAGAGGGCTTGCTTGGTTGCTTGTATTTTTCCTTCTCCCTGTTTGTCTTCTGATTTGTTGTGTTGGGAGATTGTGGCACTGGTATTGGCAGGCATCTCTTTGGGTTCTCCTTCTTGGATGTCGGGGAGTGGTGATCTAATCAATTCTGGCCCTGTTAGGCCAAACCCCTGGTGGTCGTGGTAGTTGGTGGTCCCAGTGCTAGCTCCATTCAGTTCCAAGAACCCCAGTACTGAGGTCTGTGGCTGTTTTGCACTAGATCCTTGTAGGCTAGGGAGGCTAATTTCTTAAGATTTTTTCTTTTAGTGGTTCCTGCTGAGATGGTAGTTGCAGGTTTAATTTAGGAGGTTTTCTGTTGTCTTTTGCCCCTGAGGTCTTGCGGTGTTTGGGTGGCCCCACTGCTGGGATTTTGTCCCCTTTCAGGTGTCAGATGCTGCTGCCTTTAGTTTTCTTTCTTTTTCTGTTGCTGCTAGCATTCTCGCTATAGATCTTCCTGTTCTTTCTCTCCAGCTGTTTCCTCCAGTGTTTACTAGAGGCTATCTCCACTGTTGGGGTTGGGTCTGGTGGGGAGGAGTCACCTGAGGCCGGCCCTGTGCCTCTGATTTCACCACTATCAGGGCGTGGCCACTTTACAGTGGGGGAGAGGGGTGAGGCAGGTGTCTGTCTGTTGCCTTAGGTAGTTGTAATTTCGAGTCCTATAAGGAGTCTCCAGTTGTTTAAAGCCCTGCCCTGGAGTTGCAGTTTCAAGGCTTCTCCAGCTCCTGGAGGGCGGTGGCAGTAGCCTAGCCCACGGTCTTTATCTGGCGCTTGTGGAGCTGACCCCCTCCCGTGGTATCTCTCCCGTGGAGCGCAGAACAGGAAACCCCAACCGCTGAGGCTTTTGTCCCGTGCTTCTCCCGCACCTGTAGCTGGGAGCCTGTTACCGCAGTTCCTTCAGTGGCTAGAGAATATTAGCACTACGGGGTGGGGGGGGAGGGGAAGACACCACCCCAGAGTTCTGCTCCAAAGGGGAGCTAGAGTGCTGGCTCCGTAACAAGAGGTGGGGGAAGGGGCTACACCGTAGCTGTCTGGGGCTTTGTTCCGGGTCCCACCAACTTCCCCAGTGCACTCTGCCCTCTCCAGGGCTCTGTTGCTACCTAGAGGGACTGCTGGTGTCAGTCTTGAGTTTATCACTCTGCCGTGCCCAGGGAAACTCTGCCCACCTTTCTTTTTCTGAGTCTCCTCAGTGCCTCTCATCTTGGTTTCCTGGTCCAGTTTTGCATTGAGGGGAGGGGAGAGAGGATCTGGTAGTTCTTTCTTCTCCTTAGTCAGTCTTTTCAGCTTCTTTCCAAGTCCTACTCACCCGTGAGGGTGTTAGATTTATGTAGTGTTTCTGGCTCTTCTCTGGGTTTGGCTGATGTCCCTTTATAAGCGGCTTTTCTTTTGGGAGAGTTGATTTTAGCATCCCTTTACCACCATGTTGATGATGTCCTGTTTTTCATGTCTTAACCATGGTGCTACTCTCCTTTCTACATGGTAGTGCAGAGACTGCCATCTTTTTATTCGAAGACTTCTGTTATATAACGGCTATCACTTTTCTGTGTACATTTTGCATTTGTTGTCACCTTTTATTAAATGTGTGGTAAACTGGTTTATTTTTTATGTTTAAAGCTTGTATGAATTGCCTACTTTTTTTTTCTGTTGTGTAATTTATTTTTTTATTCTTGCCTTTGAGAGTTGTAAGATATAACACATTAGTTAGCTATTGTTAAATATATTTTTCTAGAATGTTGCTTGGCATAACATTTTTCAAATGTGTCATAATAATTTTTTAGATTATGTATGACTACATGTTGTACCTCTGTTCCTTAATGATTATGATAACAAAATATAGACTTGCCCGTATAATTATATATATTTAATATCACAGAATATGTGATATTCAAGTAAATTGAGAAATTAGTAAATTGAGTTCAAATAAAATATTACAAAAACAACTTCATTTACCTTTACTAATTCTTATTTTCTCAGGGCCCACCAATGTGGAAGATATGAATGCACTATTAATCAAAGATGCTGGTATGTAGGACTAAAGTGATTAGAAATAGTTCTTCAGTAAGTGATTTGTCTCTTTTGTGGCAAGTATTATTTTGGGACACTTGTAATACAAGGGTACCTAAAATGCAGGAACTTTCTGGTGGGGGAGATAACCAAGTAAGCTGGCAATTAATTATAACATAGTGCAGGATAAATAATGCTGAAAATAGGGCGGGTGTTTTATCCCAACTGCCATCGGTGTCAGCACTCTGGAAATTCACCTGCTCCCACATGTCTCGATGGGAGTCCCTGCCCCCTCGGCCGAAGTCCAGAGCACCTGCATGACTGGTAGGCATCCAGGGCACTGGCCCACTGGTGAGGTGAAGGACTGCTGGTGGGTCGATTTGTTCCCTAAAATTCAGAGAGAGAAACACTCTCAGCTCCCCCGGAAACATATTAAGGCAGTGATTAATTTTCCCATTCTGCCAACTCTTAAAGGTGTGCTGGGAATCTGTGGCTAATTCCAGGGGCACAAGGGTAGTGGTGCCTTCAATCATGTTAGGGCATCCACCTCACAGTGCACCCATGGGAGATAAAGTAAAGAAGGAAATGTAAATCCCCCATTAGTTGCTTTACCATTGACTGCATGTTCACAACATGATCATGCTTCAGGTGAACTGAGTTAAATAAAATACGTCAACTAAAATAAATAAATAGGTAGTCATCACATAGTACTAGAAAAACCACGGTAGTTTTGGTATGCCTAGAAAAATGCTCCTAAAGAAGTGTAATGCAGGAATCAAGGATAAGTGGGAGTTAGCTGTGTAAGGGCAAGGGGTGGCTTTCAAAGAGGGTTCCAAGCAAAAGAGGTAGTATGAAGGGAGCAGTACAAGAATCTGAAGGGAAGAGGAGCATACAGTGGAATTTTGAACTGGCAATTGGTTTAATTTTAAAGTGGTAGTTAAGGGGTTATGATGAGAAATGAGGGCAGAGTAGACCAGATCATAAAAGGCTACAATTCTTTGGAAACATGTTATTTTAAAATTTTAAGAATTTGACTTGAATATTTTCTAATGAGTTTAATTTTCAGTTTAAAAACACTAGGGAATAGAGGCCTCTCTGGTGGCACAGGGGTTAAAGTCTCAGTGCTATCAAGTTATCGCCAGGCCTGTGGCATGAGTTGGATCCCTGGCCAGGGAGATTCCCACATGGCGCAGCAGACCTCTCCTGTCTCACCACTGCCCCCCTTGGCAGTGTATTTCAGTCAGTCTGCCTGTTCTGCTCCCCACTCTGTCTCTGGTGAATCCTTTCACCCCCCCCTGCACCCCCAGTTCTTGTATGCATAAATAAATCTTTAAAAAAGTAAAAAATACTAGGGAATATATAGGAAGAACACAAAGAAGATGTTTCTAAAATGTCTAAGTAATTTCCCTCACTAACCTATTGTAGATTTCCCTTTATTAACATTTTATATATTTCAAAATACTTCCTAAGGCTTAGTTTTTTACATAAGAACACTTAGCATTTGGCCTAGTATCTGAAATCTTTAATTTTTTTCTTGAATTTTCTTCTTAGTGTACAATGCTGTTGGACTAGCTGCTTATGAGCTGTTTGACAGTGTGGATTTTGATCAATGGTTTAAAAACCAACTTCTTCCAGAATTACAAGTCATTCACAATAGGCAAGTATATAATTTCATATTTATTATGCCTTTATTTTACCTTACTGGTTTTGTAGTGAAGGTAAGAAAGCATTAAAAGTTTTAAAAAATCAGACTTAACTGATAGGTTTCTAGAGCAGAAAGGACTGTGAACCTTATAATGGAAAAATAAGCATAATAGTTTGCTATTGTTATTTTACTTCAAATGTGGATGGTGACTTGTGTGAAGTATTTGATGTTAGATAATATTGCAGGAGGAAATTTTATGCAGTGGTAAAGATAGAAGTCTCTAAATTTTAGAAAGAAATATATACAAAAGGAAACAAATTGGACACTGAGGGCCTTGACCTAGTGTCAAGAAGTAGCCTAATCACTATAACATCTAGAAAAGGTACTTGCTGTGGAATCACAAAAGCATACTACGGGTCTTTGGGATGCAAACAGTAGGATGTAGTGATTCTATGACAAAAAGAACTTGCATAAAATTTAGACTTCTAATGAGGGGCATAGTAGAGATCTAACATTTAGTAGGATTCTGCCCAATTCACATTACTTGAATACTTGCCTAATTATTTTAAGTGCTTAGTGAGTGAAATAGAAGGGGAAGGGTCTCTCATAGTTCTTACAAATTATTTCTTAGTTTAAAATGAAAAACTTAAAAAAATTCCAGGGAACTTTGGTCTTGCATTAAATCTGCAGTTATTTTGATTTATTTCTGTTGACAGGGTACATATAGGCTGTAGGTCAGTTAACATTTCTTGACTATAGTAATGAATACATAAAAGACTATCCATAGATGGGTCATTTCATAAATATTTAGAGTCATAAAGTTGTAGAGTTGGAGATGTTTTAAAAGTACTTTTGGGGACCGCTCAGGTGTCCTACGGGTTAAATCTCAGTGCTATCACTGTTATGACCTGAGTTCCATCTCCAGTCAGGGAGCTAACCCACATATGGCGGAGCAGACCTCTCCTGTCTTGCCTGCTGCTCCCCTTAGTAGCGTATTTCAATAACTAAAAACCATCTTCATGAAATTAATAGAATTGGAAAATTCAATACAGGAGCTCCTCATTACTTTGTGGAACCTATTAGTAGGAGTTAGTTTATCTATTCTGATTGACTGTTTTTAGTTTCTTGAGCAGCAGAAGTTGTCTTGAATATTATGTACATATATGTGTTAAAGTTCATAAATACAGAAGAATCAGAATTACAGTATATCTGCCTAAGAATTTTCATTTATTCAGATCAGAACTTTATTGTTAGTGTTTCAACTGTAGTACTTTTCTATTGTGGTACTAACAAGTAGCTTTTAAACTTTTACTTAAAAAATGCAGATTGTATCTTTTAGTACATGTTAGATTAAATGATGAAATAATATTAAGTGAAACAACCTCTTTAAAATATTTAACATTTTAATTTGATGGTTTTTCCCTCTCTAGATACAAACCATTGCGACGCAGGGTGATTTGGCTCATCGGTCAGTGGATTTCTGTGAAATTCAAGTCTGACCTAAGACCCATGTTATATGAGGCAATTTGCAACTTGCTTCAAGATCAAGACTTAGTGGTATGTTGCTTAAATGTCTTAAAAGTGTTTATTATTGTAAGTTTGACCTATGTTAAACTTCAAATTCAGAAATGGTTTATATCCTTCTTTAAAATATTGGTGACCTTTTTTCCTGCAGTTATTCCTTGGTGAATAGTATGATTTGAGGGAAGAAATTCCTTTGCTTATTACCACTAGTAATTGAAATGAAATTTAACCAAACTCCACTATTCTAAAATCATTTATACTTTTTTTTTTTTGAAGATAGGCAAGATAGGAGAGGTCTGCTGTGCCATGGTGTGGGTCCGCTCCGTGGCAAGGATCTAACTCAGGCCCACAGTGGTGATAGCATGACAGCACTGAGACAACAAGGAGGCCCTCTTTTTAACTTTTGATGCAAAATGAAGGCGGGGGGGAGTGTTCTTTTATTTCTAGATAATAATATGTTCTGTGACTTTCATATTACCCGAAAGAGTAAAGAAAGTGGCTTGGAATAAAATTTTTGTGTTTCAATGTTTATATTTTTCAGTGGTTCTAGAATACTTAAAAAGCTCATGATGTACTTTCTTTTAGGTTCGTATTGAAACAGCTACAACTCTAAAGTTAAATATCCTTTAAAAATTTTGAATACTTGATTGCGAAGAAATTAAATATTTTTACTATTTTTTAAAGAATTATTTTTATTTATTTATGCATACAAGAACTGGGGTGTGGGCCAGAGGTACAAGGGGTGAGAGGATTTACCAGAGACAGAGTGGGGAGCAGAACAGGTGGATCTAACTGAAATACACTGCTGAGGGGAGCAGCCAGCGAGATAGGAGATGTCTGCTGCCCCATATGTGGGTTAGCTCCCTGTCTGGGGATCAAACTTGTACTGCAGTGGCTGGTGGTAGCTTGATAGCACGAAGACTTTAACCCCTACGCTACCAGGAAGGCCCCAAAATTAAATACTTTTAAATTGTTAATTATTTCCTGAAAATAATTTGAGATAATTTATAGTGTAGTTTTCATTTGATTTATTATATTCAATTTTATATATTTTTTATCCTTATAAACCTCATTGTTCTTTAACTGCTCTTCACCTGTTGATGATTTCGAATTTAGAACGGATCAGTTTTTACCGGTAAGATTATTTATTCATAGTTTTGGGTAACAATTTCTGTTAATGTGTTTTTAATATTAAGTATTATTTTATACTTTAAATTATTTATTGAAGCTGAATTTAAAGTTTAATAGATTATTTTGGAATTTATTACTTTTATTGATGACTTTTATTTGTAACAGTTCATTTTTATTCTGCTTGTTTTTGTTTCGGTATCTTGTCATCTATTATGGAGCTGACTGCAAACTTTTCTTTTTCTCATAAATAAAATGTCATTTCTATATGACTTTCAATTTATATGTGTCTATTATTTTTACTACTTAGGGTAGCATACTCTGTTGTTTGTGTCTGTATCCTATACTAGGTTGCAGATTACTTAAAGAGCAGAATATCAAGTCTGACTCATCTTTTTTTCCTCAGTTAATCCCTATCCCCTAGTGTAGTGTTTGCACATCATTGATACCCAGTAAACCTTGTTAAATATGTCAGTAAGATTGGGGCAGTAATGGTTGGCATTTTTTTTTAAGAGGCAAGAGGAAGTTACAGATGATAAAATGTCTATTTCTTTGATAGGGGTTTCGTAAATGGGGAAACTTGTGGAGCAGAGTTTTGTTTTTAAAAGAATCAGTCACTAGGTATTTTTGAATGAAAGAAATGTTTTAGAAATGTATATAAAAATGAAACAAATATTTGAAAGAATAAATGTTTGTTTTATATGTAAGTATCTGGCATCCTGTGATTGTTAAATTGCTTCTATAATTTTTATAATGTAGCAGTTAAGAGTCAGGCATAGGATATTTGTTTCCTATTTTTTGATAAGAAGTATGTCTGTTGTTCTTAGAATAACAAGTACATATCTACAAAAATTTATATCTCCTTGCAACTTACACTGGTCAACATTGAGGTCGTTACTAACTTTAAAAGGCCCTAATTTGTAGTATCTTGGTGTGCTGAACATGAATATAACCCTGAAAATTTTTTATTAGCTCTCATTTTGAATATATTTCATATAATTCATTTTATATGTTTCACTGTGTAAATTTATCCAGTAGGACTGCAACAGCATCCTAAATCAGCCTAGAATGATGTAATATTGCATCGCATTGCATAATACCATCATGCACACATCATCCAGAGTTGATTGCATCATTTCCTGATGCAATGCAATACTACTGCTAGGCAGCTGCTGAAGTAAGCTGATGTCAGCAGTGCACTATAGAAAGCCCAGTTGGAAAGGTTGAGCGTTGAAAATATTTCAGCCTTTGTCTGCATTGAGACCAGTTCCACATGGTGAGGGACTTGTTATTCCAGAGCCTCCAGCAGAATATTCTCTTGATTCACCTGATGAGGACAAGGGTGAGACGACCTATTCTTCTCCTGTTCCATCAGCATTAGCGATCCAGATTTTCACTGTGTTGCATCATCAACCCCACACAGACTATCACAGAAAGAACTAAATGATCTGGTTTGTGATTTGGACTTATCCAAGAACAAGGCAGAATTGCTAGGATCAAGACTCCAACGATGGAATCTTCTAGAAGATGTCACAATGACTTGATATCGAAAGTGCCACCAGCACTTGGAGCCTTTCTTCAGAAAGGAAAGTACTCTGGTATTCTGTTCCGATATTGAGGGCCTAATGAATGCCTTAAAAATCACTCATGGCCCACAAGAATGGAGACTATTTCTAGACTCTTCGAAACTGAGTCTTAAGGTTGTGCTTTTGTACAATGGAAACGGTCTTTCATCTATTCCAGTAGCACATGCTGTCCACATGAAAGAGACATACGATAACTTAAAGCAGCTACTGAATTCCATTGAGTATAACAAGTACAGCTGGCACGTCTGTGGTGATTTGAAGCTAGTTGCCCTTTTAATGGGACTGCAGCAGGGATATCAAAATACACGTGTTTCTTATGTGAGTGGGATAGCCGAGCAAGTGAATTGCACTATTTGCGGACTCACAGACAAAATGTAGCAGTTGGAGAGAAGAATATGCAGCACCCAGCTTTGGTCGAGGCTCACAAAGCCCTGCTACCACCCCTTCACATCAAGCTAGGTTTGATGAGGAAAGCCATAGACCGGACCTCGCCAGCTTTTCATGCATGAAAAATTTCCTCGACTCAGCGAAGCAAAGATTAAAGAGGGAGTTTTTGTGGGTCTTCAGATTC
>PVIJ01016755.1:0-31670 GCA_004024925.1 Scalopus aquaticus | reverse complement strand
CCAATAGACTGCACTCACGCATTTTAGGAAGGCGCCCGCTTCAGGCCTCTGCCTTCTTCCTTCGGCTGCAGTAAAGACAAAACTGGGAGCATTTCCCTTCACTCGGCTACTTGCAAAGCCTCCAAAGTTGCTGGTCCCAAAGTCACTAAAGATTTCAAAAATGCTCAATCCGAAACTCTATATCCCGGTGGCTCAAAAACTTCTGGCGTCTGATTTCCAAACTCTCAATTTTGGCGGCTACATTTTCTGCCGCTGATTCCTCTATTCCTACATCATGACGACTCTACTCCCCTTCTCCTTCAGTCCCTTTTATTTCTCATCAGACTCTCCACCCCAAACTGCAAATTTAGCATTTTCCCTGGGGCTATTCATTCTCATCAGCAAACCCCCTCCAGGGGGCATGTCCTTTACTGGACTTTGGACTCAGCTCGGTTACAATAGTACTGTAAGAGGGTGGTCCTCAGGAAAGGGGAGTGTCCCAGGACCCCACCCCCACCTCAAGCCAGAGAGATCCAAGACACCTGGGACTACGAATCCCAGAATGCCATCATCACGGAAGGAAGGATGCTCAGGACTGAGGGTGGAGTTAAGACATGGTTTTGGGGATTTAAATACCAGACCTGTGAGAATGGAGGGGGGCTATTGCTCGTGGTTGCGGATTGCCAGGTTTTGAGTGGGCCATAAGATTCCAGCTCAGCGGAACTGGTAGGACGCATTCACCAATATATTCTTTATCTTTTTCCTTTCCCTTTTTGCAAACAAACTCTTTTATTAATTTTATTGTGTGTCTCTGCAGTTGAGTCTTTTAAGTCCCTTTTAAGTGCATGGGTGAGAACCCAGACAGGCACCCCACTTATATCGGGGCTGCCCTGTAACAGTACTTTCCTGACACTCCTCTCTAAAGTTGGTTCCCTTATTTTTTGCCCAGATCTTTGTTTGACTCTACCTCTTATTCATTTACTTATCACCTAACTAGAAATATAAATACCTTGAAGGTTAAGAGCCATTTCTATATTGTTCAAAGTTGTATCCTCACACCTGAACTTAACCCTGCTATTTTCAGGTTAAAAAAAAAAAAACAACTAAACTGTTAAATGAGTGAGAGACTGAATGAATAAATGAGATCATGAAAGTCTGATCCAGGCAGTGATAGGCAGGGAAAGAAAGGACAGAACATTTGAAATTTTAAGATCCAGGGAACAGTCCAAAGCTCTTTGAGGTCACTCCTAATTTCTCCTTTTTTTAATTTCTCCTAATTTCTCCTAATTTGTCCCTTCCCGAGCATTCTCTGACTTTTGTGTTTGTGGCACACTGTGGTGCTTAACTTGTTCTCCGTCTTGAAGTGATGGTTTTAAATGACATGTCTTCCTGCCAGATTTTTCTCTATCTTATATCTCTCTAGCTCATATTTTATTTATCTATCATAATATTAAGCACACTGCTTGTCACATGGTGGACAGAATATATATTGAAATGAAAGAGTGAGAGAATTGTCTGAACAGTTTCTAGTTCTAGGACAGGAGGAAGGGGTCTCTGTAGATTGGATACCTGCATAGCTTCCTGTGACTCAGCCTGGTGGGAGGGACCCATCCTATTAGAAAGTTTTCCAATCTCATAACAAAGGTAATTTGTCCAGGATATGAGCTTGCTATACTTCATTTTCTGAAGAAATTCTCCCCTGTCAAGGTATCATTTATAAAGTTAAAAACAGCCCCGACTCATTGCCTAGCTGGCAAGTTTGGGAATCTTGAATAGATAAGGGGAATCGATAAAGTTGCTATGGGAACTGGGCCTTAAGACCAATCACCTTGACCTTGACCAGCAGGCTCCAGGAATGTGGAAGCAGAGCCAGGACACAGTCTGTGTCAAAGGTCAACACCCAGGACTAGATATCCCAGCAAATAACTGGTACAAATGGCAGGATCAGTAAGAGAGCCTGAAAAACAGCATAAAAGAGAACCTCAGCCCTTCTTCGCATGCAGGCGCTCATCTTACCCCTGCCACCTTTTCCAGGATACTCAATAAATCTGTCACAGGGCAAGAAGGGCACACCAGGACCCCCAGACCTGCCCATTCTAAATAGGTTCTGCCATCCACAGAACATCAGTACAAAACATAAGACCTTAAGTGGAAAAGACACTCTAACACAATCAATGTACAACACAGAAGAGACAAAGAATATAGTTTCCAAATTAAGTACCTAAAGTTACCCAGTCCCTTGTGGGTAAAAGTCCACTTATAACAGGGTGGTCCCCAGGAGAAAGGGTGTGTCCCAGGTTCCCTATCCCACCCAAGGTAGGGTGGAACTGAGCAGGATATAAGAAGCTTGAGAACACACTTACGGAGGACACACACAGAGGAGACACACAGACAGAAGACAGGAGGAGATGGAAGAAGGATGGAGGCCAGCAGAGGCCCAAGGAGCAGAGAGACTTGTAAAGAAGCTGCACTGGCCTGGACTGATTGAAATAGACGTGGGTGAGAGATGCGTGGGGAAGTTAACGATGGCTGTGTTGATTTTGGTTTTGATTATGTTCTGTTCTGCTCAGAATTGTCTGGCTGTTTCTGACCCTTAGGTGTGGGTCCCTGCCAAAACCTGTTCTAGACTTGTGGCAGGCTTTCGAGGCTTGCTTTGGGCCAATCCCGTTTGGGTGGACTTGTACCCACGAGGAGCTGGCTAACATTGGGTGCTTGACTTAGATACTATATTCTTTGTCTTCTCTGCCTTTTCTAATTGTATTAGAGTTTCTTTCCACAAAAGGTCCTATATGTTTTGTATTGATGCAGCAGATGGCAGAACCCATTTCGAACAGGGCAGTTCTGGGCTTTCGGAGGTGCCCCTCTCCTGCCCTGTAACACCTTATCCCCCTCCTTCTCTGGTGTGCATGGGAATATGTTTAATGGAGGGAGAAAGTGGAGTCAAACTGAGACCCCTTGGGACCTCATTAGCACTTGTTACTTAGAGATTCTCAGAGGTTCCAAGTGTGGAAATCTCCATAGACAGTTTGGCCTTAGGTAGATGAAGGTCAACCTGAGTTTTACCTCTACTCTAAATGAGCCTCAGGAGGTTACTTAGGAAGATGTCTGTGAGAAGTCCCTGAATGGCAGTCCGAAGAGGATCAGGAACAGTGGGAATTAAAAGAGTGAACTAAGGGCACATGTCCAGGAGATGTCCCCACAGAGCTGATTCTGAGCACCAGAGCACCGTGGTAACTCCAGGGCCAACTCTCCCTACTTTTTAGGTTAACACTTTGTGGTCCGCTCACGTATTAGTACGTGTTTTTGTCACCAGTATCAGGTGGCCGCTCACGTATTAATACGGGTTCATCTAGTCTCCGGTTTTTCACGCCACGGTGGATTTATTTGGAACTATTAGGAGCTATTTCTTTGATCGTACTCAGTCTAGAAGCTTTACACATTGTTTTGGTGAAAGCGTAAGGTGTTTTATGAGTGATATTACAGTTTTTTAAATATCCAGTAGTTCAGGAGTTGTGTGTTTTATTGAATGCTTATACCATTCATGCGGTGGCACAGAAAATGGCCGGCCCCAAGGGCTGGTAAATTTAAAGGGCACCGGCACACAAAGTGTTAAGGACTGGTTCCTGGAAGACTTTCCTTCTCCCATAGTTACAGGACTGAAGAGGGGCAACTCAAACAATTCCACAAGAGCTTTTCCTTAGGACAGCCACTAAATTCAGCACAAGGAAGCATGTATTCTATGTATATTCTGCCACACAGAACAATAAAAAGGTATTCTTTTCAGTGAGTGTGTGATGATAAAGGATACACTGTCTTTTAGTACAGCTTGTGTCTCTGGCTAGATGCCAAGAGGCCAGCATTTTTACCCACTGATGTTTTTGCCCCATTAGCATAAGGGTCAACACAAGTAAATATTGTTTTAGAATTACGAAAACTTTTGTCTTTGTGATACTCCCCAGTAAGTTTGGCTTCCCCAGTGGTAGGACTACATTTTGAGAATCACTGCCTTGGAAGAGTATAGCATTTTCTTTTTCTTTCTAATCCTCACGCACAGAATGTAGTAAGCTTTAGTGGGTTATCATTGTCTCCTTTTTGTGTACCGTTGCTCTTCAAATTATGTAAACACCATATTTAATTTGCAGCTCACCGAAGAGGATTTAGAAACTGTCTGGACCAACCAGTTATTTAAAAATGTTCCATTGACTTTTGGCTGAATTATTATCATTTGAACTTTTGTTCCTCTTTGTATATAATGTCTTATATTTCTTTGTCAGGTTTCCAGTTTTTTCTTTATCTTTTGGGCTTAAATTCTTTGACTATGATGTGTCAGCCTATGGTTTAAGTTTACCAGTTTGGGTTTTGGGCTTCTTGAAACTATCAATTTAAGCTTTTCACTAAATTTGAAAAGTTCTCAACTATGATCTTCCTCAAATCTGTCATCAATCTATCTACCTGTCTGAGTATCCATCCATCCATCCATCCATCCATCCATCCATCCATTTATAATTTCTTTTTTTTATTTTTCTTTTGCTTTCTCTTTTCCCTCAGGGACTTTGGTAATATGGTTATTGAACCTTCTTATTTGTCCTATGGGTCTCTAAGACGATTTTCAATTATTTTCACTCTTTTTTCCTTCTCATCTATTTACATTGAGTATATTTTTCCTTTTTTAAATTGAGGTGGAGTTGATTTGCACGACTATGGTGATTCAGAGGCATAAGGTCATACCTCCTCAGTTAACACACCACTGAGGCACACATAGTCCTCCACCATAGCCCATGTGCCTCTTCCCCAGTTTTATCTGCTTTCACCCCTGCCCTTCTGGGAGCTTCAATTATATAGTCAGATCTCTAGGGGTTTTATTGGTTTAGTTTTGTGTAATCCTTTCTTTTTTTTTTTATATTCCACATGTAAGTGAAACCAGTCTGTATTTGTTTTTTTCTTTCTGATTTATTTCATTTAGCACTGTCCTCTCTAGTTCAGTCCATATTGCAGCAAATGGCAAGTTTGTCATTTTTCCTTTTATTTTTTAGTTCATCATTTTTTAGAGCTGTGTAGCATTCCACTGTGTATATATACACCATTTCTTCCTAATCCACTCATCTGTCCTAGTGCATTTAGATTGCTTCTGTAACATGGATATTATAAATAGTGTTGCAATGAACATAGGAGAGCATATATCCCTTCAAATTAGTGTTTTTGAATTCTTCAGGTAGATATATAAGAGTGGATTTGCTGGATCATATGGCAGGACTTTTTAAAATATTTTAAAACACTCCATACTCTTTTATGTAGGGATTGGATCAGCTATTTATCCTAACAACAATGTATAAACATTATTTTTCTCCACAGTCTCACTAACAATTTTTGTATCGATTTTTTGTATGTATGTATGTATATATATTTGGACCATTCTCACATCTGTGAGATAGTACCTCATTTAGGTTTTGATTGGCATTTCCCTAGTGATAAGTGATGATGAACCTTTTCTCAAGTGCCTGGCCATCTGTAAGTCTGCTTTAGAGAGGTGAAGACTATTTAGCATTTCTGGCCATTTTTTGATTGGGTTATTTATTTATTTATTTATTTATTTATTTATTTTTACTTTTGTTGAATTGTATGAGTTCTTTACATATCTTGGGTGTCAGTCACCTGTCAGATGTCTGATGTGAAAATATTTCTTTCCATGCAGTAGTGTGTCTTTTGTTTAAGAGATAATTTATTTTTTGTACAAAAGCTTTTTAATTTGCTCTAATCCCATTTGTTTATATTCACTTTTGTTTTCTTACCACTGAGACAAATTCACAAAGACATTACTGAAATCAATGTCATGGAGTGTTTTGCTTATGTTTTCTTCAATGTATTTTATGGTTTTTAGTCTTATATCCACATCTTTAATCCACTGTGAGTTAATGTTTGTGTATGGTGTGAAATGGTGATCTAGTTTCATTTTTTTGCATGTGACTGTCCAGTTTTCCCAACACAAATTGTTGATGAGAATTTCCTTTCTCCAATGTATTCTCTTGTCTCCTTTGTTGTTGATTAATATGCAAATTTATTTCTGGACTCTCAATTCTGTTCCTTGGTCTGTGTGTCTGTTTTTGTGCCAGTGCCATAATGTTTGTTCCATTTCTTTTGAAGAATACCATCAGAGACTTGATAAGAATTGCAATGAATGTGTGTATTGCTTTGAGTAAGATGGCCATATTAACAGTGTTAAGTATTCCAATCAATGGTCAGGGGTTATCTTTCCTTTTTTGTGTCTTCTTCTATTTCTTTTAACAATATCTTATAGCTTTTGTTGTACAAGTATTTTACCTCTTTGGTTAATTCTATTCCTAGATATTTAATTCTTTTGGTGTGATTCTAAATGAGTTTGTTTTCTGGATTTCTTTTTCTTCTAGCATATTTTTTGTATATAGGAAAATTGATTTGTAACCTTTTTTGTAAATTGATTTTGTAACCTACCACTTTACTGAATTGAATTGTTAATTCAATAAGTTTTTTAATGGTGTCTCTGTATATTATCATGTCATTTGCAAATAGTGATCATTTCATTTCTTTCCCAGTTTGGATATCTTTCCCCTTTGATGTTTCTTTTGCTTAATTGCTTTAGCTAGGACTTAAATAATATGGGACTTTGAATAATATGTTGAATATAGTGGCTGAAGTGGAAATCTTTGTTTTGTACCAGATCTGAAAGTTTATCATCATTGAATCTGATGTTAGCTGTAGGTTTTTCATATATAGCCTTTACTATGTTGAAATTTGTTCCTTCTATCCTCATTTTTTGAGGGTTTTATCATAAATGCATATTGAATCTCATCAAATGTGTTCTCTGCATTTATTAATATGATCATATGATTTTTATATTTACTTTTGTTGATATGGTGAATCACGTTGATTTTTGGATATTAAATCATCCTTGTGTTTCTGGAATAACTCCCTCCCACTCATGATGTATTGTTGAATTTGGTTGGCTAAGACTTTGTTGAGAATGTTTGCCTAGTGTTCATGATGGATATTGGTCTGTAATTTTCTTTTTTGTGAATTTTTTGCCTTTTTTTGGTAAAGAATGTTGTAGGCTTCATAGAATGTGTTTGGAAGCATTCCCTCTCTCTCTTGATTTTTTTGGATGAGGTTGAGATAGATAAGTTTTGCTTGTTTTTGAAGGCTTGGTTGAATTCACTAGTGGAACTATACGGGCCCATGCTTTTGTTTTTTTGGGAGACTTTGATTACTGTTTCAATTTCCTTGCTTGTCAGTTCAAGTTTTCTATTTCTTCCTAATTCAGTCTCGAAGGGTTGATTATCTCTAGATAATTCTTCATTTCTTCCAGGTTATTCAATTTATTGGCAATATATAGATAGTCATCTCTTATGATGATTTGTACTTCTGAAATATCTACTGCAAATTCTTGTCTTTAATTTCTGAATCTGTTTATTATAATTTTCTCACTTTTTTCTTAGTGAGTCTAACTAGATGTATTTCTATTTTGATATTTTAAAGAATCAGCTTTTGGTTTCATGATCTTTTGGACTATGTTTTTGATTTCTATCTCATTTATTTCTGCTCTGACTTTTATTATTTCCTTTCTTCTACAGACTTTTGACTGTTCTTTTTCTAGTGAGAAATAAGTTTATTTATTTGAATTCTTTCTTAATGTGTGCTTCTATTGCTATGTACTTCTTCTTAGTATTTTGTCCATTGAAAGTGAGTAAATCCAGGGATATGGCCCTATCAGCGGGTCCTCACTTATACTCTTAGAACTGCTGGACATTACCCCAAATCAGAAACATGGTGTGAAACTACAGCAGAACTTATTTGCACAGGCAGTGAGAAAAGGGGAGAAGGTGGTGAAAGGAGTATGCACAGTCTGGCATGTAACCAAATAGTATCTATCCTACCACAGACAATATTAGATGAGCAGGGACCAAGGTCTAAGCCAAAGACACACATGGCAAACTAATGACTTCTCCACATACACCTCTCTGTGGTGGTCTAACTGCCACAAGTCTAACAATTTTCCTGATAAAATTCCCAGAAGTTAAACTTCCCCAAAACCCAGTGGTTTTAGCTTCTAACAGCCCCAGTGGCTTAAGTTGCCCAAAATCCAGAAGCTTACTGGCCAAGAACCTCAGGAGCATAACTGCCAATAGCTTCAGGATTTCAACTCCCTAAAGCCTCAGCTCTGCCCCTTTTTCTATCAGTCCCTGATCAGGGGTGAGGGGTGGACTTTAACAAACTCCACATTCTGCCATCAACTTAACATCAGAGGATGGATCTAGAAAGTTCCAACTTCTACCATCGAGTTGGCTATGAGTGCCACCCACCAATTGATGTTGCTTCTCACAGTTCTGCTTAAACCATGGATTCTATATCTGTGTCTTCATTACATTTGTCTCCAGGAATTAAATTTTTTTTCTTTGATTTCCTGGTTAATCCAATGATTATTCAGTAGTTTGTAGTTCCATGTCTATATTTCTTGCTTTCTTTTTGTGGTTCACTTCTAGTTTGATACCATTGTCATCAAAAAAGATACTTGATATTATTTAAAGCTTCATCATTTTATTGACATTTGTTTTGTGACTCAACATGTGGTCTATACAAGAGAAAGTTTCATATGCACTTGAGAAGAATGTGTACTAAGTTTTTTTTGTGTAAGTGTACTTCCCTATAAGTGTCTGTTAAGCAATGTGATCTAATTCCTTACTTAAAACTGTTGTTTCCTTGTTGATTTTCTCTTTGGTTGATCTGTATATTAAAAAGAGTGGGATGTTGACGTCCCCTACAACAATTGTGTTATCGCCAGTGTTGGCTTCAGGTTTGATAATAGTTGTCATATATTTTGATGCTTTTTTGTTTGGGACATATATATTTATGAGTATAATATCTTTCTGAACTGATTCATTAATCACTTGTCTGTCCCACAAATGATCTCTGGGCTGCCGCAGTTGTCTGTGCTTGCCTTGGGGAGCAGGAGAAGCCACCAACCCCCTCTGCCTGGCATGACCTCTGAGACTGTGCTCAGAGAGTGTAGTGAGGAACTGGAAGTAACCACAATGAATACAGTCTGCTGAGTAGATTTTTGTGCTTGCATTGGAGATTCAACAAAGGCCCAGACCTCTATCTGGTATGAATTCTGGTGTCTGCATCACTGTTCCTGCACTTCCCTGGTATGGCCCTCCTAGTTTTTATCTACAGGGATTTCTGAATGGGCTTAAGAAAGTCTGGGAAGCCATACATTGCTCCCCCTGCATGATCTATGGGCTAACACCCACCCAGAGTGTATAGTCAGAAACTGAGTAACCATAGCAAACACAGCATGTGAACAAAGGGCATCCTGATAGTTGGTGGTCAGTGTAGGGGGTCAACAGTAGAACCAGCCTCCCCATGGCATGCTCAGTGTAGGAGGTCAGGAGTAGAAGCAGCCTCCGCATAGCATGTATTTGTAGAATTCCCCCTGAGTTGTACAGGGGATATATAAAAATAAATATAAAATATATTTATTATATATTAAAATAATATCTATATTATATATCTACTATATATTAATATATAATATATATTTAAAGATACTCACAAAATAATGCTATCTAGGTATCAAAAGTGAATTGCATTTGGATTGTACCTGTAGTTATTTTTATATCTATTCTTTTCTTATTCCTGGTCTTTTCAATAAAGTAGCACAACTCAATTGACAATGAATTTCATCTCCATTCAAAAAAAAATTTACAATATATTTATAAAGCTAAGTAGATTATTTTAAGCCCAGAACATTAAGCTATGTTTTCTTTAATTTTCTAGCAGTCAAAATATTCATACTGAGGCACTATTCAAGTTCTTAAGAATTTGGATCAAAGAACTATATCTACTCTTTGTGACTTCTGTCATACTCCCCATTTGTAGATACACTTCTGGACCAAACAAGGTGCAAATAAATGTGAAAACTGAAATGCCCTCTCTTATATAGCTATTTACTTTAGGAATAAAATAAACCAAAAACAGCTCAAATTTTTCTATAAGTCATGAGAAGAGAGGAAAGGATAATTTTTATAGGCAATGCACTTAAAGAAAATAGTCAATTCAGGAGGTCAGGAGAAACAGAAGTTTGAATGTATTACCTTTTATAAGACCTTTCGTAAATCACCAAAGAAGCTGATAAAAGTACTTGCAATGGCTGTATCTACTACAGACTGAAGAATCATCCAATTCAAATGCATCCAAACATAGCCTCTCAAAAGACTGGCTTGAACTTTCTTTAACGGAACACAAAACCAACCACAGGGATGGTTATAGCCACAAAAAAAAAAAAAAAAAAAAAAAAAATTTCTGGTCTCTTTTCACTCCAGTCAAGATTTATTCCACAGGATAAAAGCCCTTTCTTATAGTCCACAGTGTAGGATAAATCAACTGATTCTTCTGGATAAATTATATTTCAAACTTGACCAGCAGTAGCATAATGCATCACATAACAATTCTCTTCAGTTGCTCCAAAATGTCCAATGAAGTCATCAAGCCAAGTAACAGGGACCAGGGCACATATGATCTATTACACTATTCACAGTGTCATCCATGATATCTTGGGCTTTAAAGAGACGGCCATTAAATTCTTCCAAAAGTTTTCTTCAAATTGTTACATCATTCATTTTCTTAGCAACTTGCAACTTACCATCTTCAATGCAATGGTGCTGGGTAAGTATTTTTAAATCTAGTTACAAAAGCAGCAGCAGCAGAAATCTTCCATTTTTCCCTGAGGTGAAGCAAGCCAGAGTGTGGAGCTCAGGGGCATGGGCCAGCACTGTACTCCAAGTTCTCAGCAACACTGACCCTCATAGGATATTTTTCTTTTCTTTTGTTGACATAGTGAATTACATTCATTGATTTGCATATGTTGAATCATACTTAATCCCTGGAATAAATACCCCTTGGTCATGATTTATGATTGTTTTATTCTTTAATTTGGTTTGCTAAGATTTTGTTGACGATTTTTGCATATGTGCTCATCGGGGTCTTATGTTTTCTTTGTTTCTTGTTCTTCTTCCTTCCTCCCTCTTCCTTCTTCCCTTTTCCTTCTTCCTTTCTCTTCCTCCTCCTCCCCTTTCTCTTCTTTCTCCTCCTCCCCCTCTTCTTCTTCCTTCCCTCTTCTTCCTCCTTTTCCTTCCTCCTTTTCCCTCCTCCTCCTCCTTCTCCTTTTTTTCTTCCTTCTTCTTCTTCCTCCTCCATCCTCCTCCTTTCTTCTTCTTTTTTTTTTTTTTGTGATGCCCTTGTTTACTTTTGCTATCAGTTATGTTGGCTTCATAAAATTTGTTCAGGAGCATCCCCTCTTCCTCAGCTTTTTGGAAGAGTTTGAGTAGCATAAGCATTAATTCTTATTGAAGGTTTTGTAAAACTCACTAGTAAAACCATCTGATTCGGGCTTTTGTTTTTGGGGAGAGTTTTGATTACTATTTTAAATCCTCCCTTGAGATTGCTTTGTTTCTGGTTCAGTTTGGAGGTTTGTATGCTTGTAAGAATTTGTTCATTTTTACCAGGTTTTCTCATTTATTGGCATAAAGACATTCTTATGATGCTCTGTATTTCTGAGGTGTCTGTAATAACTCCTCTTTTGTTTATTATCCTATTCATTATTTTTCTCCTTTTTTTTTTTGTCATGAGTCCAGCTGGAGATTTCTTTCCCCACATGTGGTAGTTTTTCCTCTATTTTTCCTTGAATAGGTTCCCTTTTCCCCTCTTGTCAGAAAGGAAATTTCTGGGATATCCATTATTTTTATACTGGCTTTCTTCGTAGTATCAAATTGTTCTCAACTTGCCTCTTCATTTTTTTTTTTTTACATTTCATTTCTCTCTTCCTCCACCTGAGTCCTTAGTGCATTATTATCTTCAAGATCACTGATTTAATTCTCCATTTGCTTTATTCTACTTCCATGGTTTTCTCAAGTTCTTTACCTCATTTATTGATCTCTTTACTTTCCGAATTTCTATTATTTTCTTTTTAAAAGCTTCAGTTTGTGCGTTTTGTTCATTCTTTTGCTTCTGAGTCCACTAATTTGTTTTTCTGAAATCTGTTAAATTTCTTTGATTAGCTTTTCTGAGTTCTCTTGTATTTCTTTGGCTCGTCTTTCTGAGTTCTCTTGTTTTACTTTGACTTGCCTTTGAGTTTTCTTCTATCTCTTTGAGTTTATTGTAGCAGTTTTGAATTCTTTATCTGATAGGGAGAGATAATCTTCTTTATTTTTGTGTTTGGATTATTGAGAGTTGTTTTTGCCTTGTCATATCTTTCTCTCTTGAGGCCCCATATTTCCATGTGGTATATATATTTTTGTCTTCCCATTTTGTTACTTAAAATCTCCCTATCTTATCATTTTGAAAAATATCTTTGCTACTGTATTTTAATTATTTGTTTTGCATGTACTCAGAACTGATTTGTTGTGGCTGAGTGTGCAGGGTGGGGAGGGACTTGGAGGGATCTAGATGCTGGTGAGGTTGAATTGGGATGGGACGGCCTTGCGTTTTAGCATCCTAATAATCCTCCTCTCTGGTGTTTCATATGAGAGATTCAGCAATCCTTGTGCTCTCAGTATGCTTCATGAAGTAAGTACCAGTCCTAGTAGGTGGAGATCAGCATGCCTTCTCTGCTATTATCTTTATTGGGGACCCAGTCTGTGTGGAGCTCCCCAGATTCTCCACAAGATTCCCCCTCTTTTAAGGGAGTATGCCTCCACACAATCCCTACTCCCCTCTTCCCAGGGTATCTGGCTAAGTTGATCACCTTTCCACTGGTGTTCCCTACTCTAGGCCAGAACCCAGATTCCTCTCCCTCCTACCTACTATTCAGTGTAGCATGAATCTCCTCAGTGTCAACTCTGTTGAAGTTTGCACCAGTCTCTGTTGACCAGGAGATAATCAAACCCATTTCTATCCAACAGACTGTCTTTCTAAACAGTGTTCTTCTGACTTACTGCTCCAAGAACCATAACACGCAGGACAACACCTGTAGTTGTCTCTGCTGGGGCCTGTCCTGTCTGGCCCCCTTGACAGGGCCTGCATACTGCTTGCCGGGACTACTTGGTCTGCGTTGCATTCAGGACTCTTGCCAGGGCTCACTGTGTCTGTGAGGGGCCTACTGCAGTGGGCTTGTTTCTCAGTCCCATGCTGGGATTCACTGAAATCTGCCAGGGCCTGCTGCCAATGAAACCGCTCCCAGGACATGTCCTAGGCTCACTGAAATCTGCAAATTTCTCTTGTAGTGGGTCTGCTTCTAAGAATATCCTCAGAACTCTTACAGGTTTGTGGGCCCAAGCTTGCTACCATTCCAGGTCCCACCCTGGGGCATGCTGAGGTCTGCTGAGAGCTTCCGTGCTGGGTTCTGCTTCCGGGACCCACCCAGAACTTGCTAAAGCCTATGATAGATAAGGTCTGTGGGGGGTACGGTGGTGGGTCTGCTTCTGCTTCCTGTTCTGGGACCTCACTGAGGTGTGCTCAGTGTTTCTATGTAAGGGACTTGCGTTGCACTCTGCTGCCTGCAGGGATCACCGAGCCACTAGGGGTCACCTTGTCCACACAGGTGGGATACCTGCTCGGCCTATTCCACTGCAGGCTAGGGACCCCTCCTCATTGTCTGCTGTTCTTTCAGGAGTGACTGACTTTGTTCTGCTGCCATCTAGCTGTACATGGAGGAGGTATGCCCAGGGTCTTCATTTCACTCTGCTGCCATCTTGACAATATCCTTTATATCAAATACTTTTTATATTCAAGTTCAGTGACTCTTGTGTCATTCCATTCTGATATGGATTCCTACAGAATTTTTAAATTCCTCTTTTTGAATTTTTCGATTTATTTATTTTTTTATAACACCCATTTCTTTTTTGAGAATTTCTTCCTTTTCATTCATCTCAACAGCTCTGATTTCTTGGAGCATGGTTATAATAGCTGCTTTAAAGTCTTTTTCTGATAATTTTGATGTTTAAGTCATCTTGGGATTGGTGTTTATTTCCCTCTTGGGAGTTATTTAGGTTTTTTCACTTAATATGTTGAGTAATTTTGGATTTTATGCTGGATATTTTGAATTTTTTGCTATGAGATTCTGAGTCCTGTTTAAGTATTCTAGAGAAAGCTGATTTTTTCCCAGTGGACAGGTATCCTGGTTATGGTTTGATAACATGTTTTGGCTTGTTTTCTGTGTTTCCAGTTTTATTTAAAAACAATTAAAAATAATACCTTGAAGACCTCTGTTATTCTGTTCTTCCTCTCCTGTGTACCTTCCCAAGTGGCCAATCTGAAACTGGGGAGTACTCTGTATTGTAAAACAGTGTTTATTTAAAGCTTTTGTTTTGGTGATTATAGTCATTCTCACAGAGGTGAAATCAAGACTCTATACTCAGGCTTTATGGCTCCATTTGTCAAATTCCCTCATTTCCTTAATTCTCTGCTCACTTTTTTAACTCTCAGGGTTTCCCATTCCTGGTATCCGACCAATAAATTAGGACATGAACTTCCCTGGACTGCTGGCTCTCCTCGTTAACTCAGTTGCTGTTACACAGTGAGGATGGCGGTGATGGGGGTGACCATCTCCTTATCAGCGCTGGCCTGAGGCAGAGTGCAAGGAGGAAACAGCGCTTTGTCTCCTAGAGACCATCTCACTGCTGGTGGGGGAGGAGGGGGGTTCTTTGCTGATACTTCCTTAGTACAGAGCAGGGAGAGCTATAGAGGTCTGACGGCATAGTCCACAGGTGGGAAGGGGACTGCTTGTTTCCTAGTGATCACCCAGAGTAAGGGATACAGGTGACAATGATGCAAACCTACAGTCCTCATTTCCCAGTGTTGCAACCAGAGAAAAAAGATTTTTCTTGGATATTTTTCTATCTGTACCATTTCAGTTTTAGTTTTTAGGCTGCTGAAGTGCCCAGACTGGGATATGTATATGAGGCAAAACAGAAAACCCAAGGAACTCATAATTACATTATTATTATTATTATTATTATTATTACTTTAGAGTTAATGTATTTATTCATTTTCTTACATCTAGTTAATTTTTAGATAGTATTTGATTTCTCCCCTCCCCAGCGTGGTCCCTGTAATTACCCCCCCACCACAGCACCTGTGATCTCTCACCACAGTCCCTTGTGCTCTCCTGGCCCTCCGCCTCCCCTGATGTAGGCTGTCTCTGGTCAGCTAGCAAGTTTTTCTTTATTTTGTTTCCTGACACTTTGCTTGGTTTCTCCATATTCCACATATAAGTGAAACCATCCACTATTGATCTTTTATCTCTTGACTTGTTTAACTGAGCATAATCCCTTCCAGCTCCGTCCATGTTGCTATAAATGGCATGAGTTTATTTTTTTGATCACAGTAATATTCCTTTGTGTATATAGTCCATATATCTTGATGCATTCACTTTTTTCTGGGAATTTAGGTTGTTTCCATTTTGAGTTGTGTTTTGTGCATGGTGTGATGTAGCAGTCTAGTTTCATTCTTTTGAATGTAGCAGTCCGGTGTTCCCAACACCATTTATTGAACAGACTATCCTTGTTCCATTGTATATTGTTTGTTCTTTTGTCACAGATTAGTTGTCCATATATGTGTGGTTTATTTCTGGGTTTTTTATTTATTTCCTTTAATCTGTGTGTCTGTTTTGCCCCACTACCACACTGTTTTAATTATTATGGCTGTGTAGTATGGTTTGAAGTCTGGGAGTGTGATGTTGCCATTCTTCTTTTTAGTCAGGAGCACTTTGGATATTTGAAGTTTCTTGTGATTCCATATGAATTTTAGTAATATTTGTTCTATTTCTTTCCAGAATGCCTTTGAAATTTTTATTGGATTTGCATTGAATCTATAAGTTTCTTTTGATAGGATGACAATTTTGATAATGTTAATTCTTCTGATCCTTGAGCAGGGGATGTCTTTCTATTTCTTACTTTATTTTCTCTCTCACTGGTCTGTCCGTCAATGAGAGTGGGGTAGTGAAGTTTCCTACCATATGTGTATATTCTCCAATGTCTGTTTTCAGAAATGATAGTAATTGTATAATGTACTTTGGTGCTCCTTCATTTGGTGAGTGTATTTTGATGAGTGTTATGTCTTCATGGTGTATTTTCTCCTTGATCATTATATTGTGTCAGTCCTTGTCTCTTGACACCTTTGTTAGTTGAAAGTCTATTTTATCGGAGGACACATTTTTTCAAGTGCACACGGATCATACTGGAGGACTGATCACATATTGGGTCACAAGACAAATCTCAACAGATACATTAAGATCAAAATCATACCAACTATTTCTCCAATCATAAAAGGCATCAAATTAGAAATAAACCATGAAAAGAAAACAAGGAACCCACCTACTTCATGGAGATTGAAACTCACATTACTAGAAGACTACTGGATTTATGAGATCAAAGTAGAAATAAAAAAAAAACCTAGAGATGAATGATAATGAGGACACAACTTTCCAGAATGTATAGGACACAGCAAAAGCAGTAATAAGAGGAAAGTACATAGCAATACAGGCTCACATCAAGAAATAAGAAAGAACCCAAACAACCTAATCTCCCATCTCAAAGAATTAGAAAAAGAACAACAACAAATGAAACCAAAAGCCAGTATAAGCAAGGAAATAGTGAAAACCAAAGCAGAAAATAATGAAAATTAGAAAAACAATCCAAAAGATCAGCAAAACCAAAAGTTTGTTCTTTGAAAAAATAAATAAAATAGCCAAACCTCTAGCCAGGCTTACAACGAAAAACAGGAGAAAACAAATAAATAGGATTATAAATGAAAGAGAAGAAATTACAAAGACACAGAAAAAAAATCAAAAGAATAATCAGAGATTATTATGAACTAGTGTATGCAAACAAGTTCAACAATCTAGGAAAGATGGACAAATTCCTATACAATCATTCCAAGCTAGATAAAAAAGAAGTAGAACACCTAAACAGACTAATTACAAGCAGTAAAATTGAAACAGTTATCAGCATCCTCCCCCAAACAAAAGCCCAGGACCAGATAATTTCACAAATGAATTCTACCAAATGTTCAGAAATGAACTAGTGTCTATCTTACACAAACTCTCAAAAAATTGAGAAAAGGAATACAACCAAATATGTTTTTTGAAGCCAACATTACACTAATACCAAAACCAAACAAGGGCAACAACAAAAAAAGAAAACTACAGACCAATCTCTCTAATGAACACTGATGCAAAAACCCTCAACAAAATATTAGTCAACAGAATCCAACAATGCATCAAAAAGATAATACACCACAACCAAGTGGGGTTTATTCTAGGGACACAAGGGTGGTTCAATATCCAAAAATCAATTAATGTAATCCAACACATCAACAAAAAGAAAAAGAAAAACCATACGATCATATCAATAGATAATGAGAAAGCATTTGACAAAGTTCAACATCTGTTTTTATTCAAAATCCTCAGGATAGAAGAAACATACCTTCACGTAATAAAATCCATATACCACTAATCCACAGCCAAAAATTATCCTCAATGTGAAAAGCTGAAAGCCCTTCCCTTAAGATCTGGAACAAGGAAAAGATGTCCATTCTCACCATTGCTTTTCAATATAATACCAGAGCAATACGACAAGAGAAAGACATACAAGGAATCCAAATAGGGAAAGAAGAATTAAAACTATCACTATTTGCAGATGATATGATAATATTCATGGAGGATCCTAAAAACTCCACAGAAAAACTTATCAAAATTATAGACCAGTTTAGTAAAGTTGTTGTGGGATACAAAATCAACACACAAAAATCAGTAGTCTTCTTATATGCAAACAATCTATCTGAAGAAGAAAACAATCCCTTTTATAACACTGGTCAACAAATTTTTACAAGAGTCATGTTACTGAAATAAAATTAGTGATTTCCTATCAATTTATATGTGCTCAACATGACTATGACAGTCAAATTCTACTTTTGGCTCTAGTTTTTTTTTTTCATAATCCACAATAAATTGATGCTTATATCACAAAATGCATGGCAATAGCAATAGGCCTGTAAAAAATCAAGTCATAGACTACTTCTTAGATTTCTTCGCTTGTCTCTTGTACAGCTGTTCAGGAATAGAATAGATGGAAGACAGTTTCCATTGTGCAAAAGCACAGCCTTAAGACTCAATTTTGAAGAGTCTAGAAATAGTCTCCATTCTTCTGGGTCATGAGTGATTTCTAAGGTATTCATGAGGCCCTCAATATCAGAACTGAATACAGGAGTACTTTCCTTTCTGAAGAAAGGCTCCAACTGCTGGTGGCACTTTCGATAGACAGTAATTGTGATATCTTCTCTAGAATATTCCACTGTTGGAGTCTTGAGCCTAGCAATTCTGCCTTGTTCTTGGATGAGTCCAAATCATGAACCAGGTCATTTAGTTCTTCCTGTGTTAGTCTGTGTGGGGTTAATGATGCACCACAGTGAAAATCTGGATCACTGCATACTGATGGAATAGAAGAAGAACAGGTCGGCTCACCGTTGTCCTCATCAGATGAATCGAGAGAATATTCTGCTGGAGGTTCTGGAATAGGAAGTCCCTCACCATGTGGAACTGGTCTCAATGCAGACAGAATGTTTGGGTTGATTATTCTCGACTTCTTTTGCTTTGGTATTCTGTCGGAAAGAGGAGGAACCATGCAGAAGTAACAGTCTTTTATGGGGTTGCTTGTCTCTCTCACATCATGGGGACTGCAAACAGCATTGATGGTCTTTTGCCATTTAACTACTGTGAAAGTTGTGTTATACATGGAGCACAGCATATATGAGGGGCCCAAGGCTTATCTTGGTCACCGACCTTGCATCCGAAGTAAAGATCATAAGCCTTCTTCACTTGGGAAGTGATACTTTTCTTCTGGTGGCAATGTCACCTCCCCACAAATAGAGCAGAAATTGTCCACAACATTAACGCACTTTTGAGGCATTACTGTTCTGTATTGTGCCTAAATGGATAAAATAATAACAGTTCTATGGAGCAGTAGCTTAAACTTACTTGCACAAAGTCTGAAATATTTTCAATGCTCAACCTTTCCCAAAGGGCTTTCTATAGTGCACTGCTGACGTCAGTTTGCTTCATTAGCTGCCTGACGGTAGTATTGCATTGCCTCAGAAAATGATGCAATAAACTCTAGATGATGTGTGCATGATGGTATTATGCAATGTGATGCAATTTTACATCATTCTAGGCCTACTGGATAAATTTACATGATGAAACATATAAAATGAATTATATGAAATACCTTCAAAACAAGAGCTAATAAAAAATGTTCAGGGTTATATTCATGTTTAGCACACCAAGATACTACAGATTAGGGACTTTTCAAGTCAGTAACGCTCTCAGTATTGACTAGTGTAATCGAAACCAAAAAAATCAAATATTTGGGAATAAACTTAACAAAAGAAGTGAAGGACCTATAAAATAAAACAAAAAACAGAATCTATAAGACACTGTTAAAAGAATTAGAAGAAGACACAAAGAAATGGAAATGCATCCCCTGCTTGTGGATTGGCAGAATTAACATTATCAAAATGGCACCTTACCGAAAGGAATTTACAGATTCAATGCTATTCCAATAAAAATTTCAGTGACATTCTTCAAAGAATAGAAAAAATATTGATGAAACTCATATGGAACCATAAAAATCCTCGAATAGCCAAAGCTCTTCTGACTAAAAAGAGGAGAATGGAATCACACAAAGAGGAGTTTGAATCACACTCCCTGATTCAAACTATAACTACAAAGCCATAATAATTAAAACAGTACAAAAAAGAGACACACAGACTAATGGAATTGAACAGAAAACCCAGAAATAAACTCACATATTTATGGACAACTAACTTTTGACAAAGGAGCAAAGAATATACAATGGAATAAGGACAGTTTGTTCAATAAATGGTGCTGGTAAAACTGGACTGCAACTTGCAAAAAGGAAGGAAGCTAGACTACTACCTCACACCATACACAAAAACCATGTCAAAGCAACAGAAATTAAAATAGCATGTTATTGGACTAAAATCAGACACACAGATAAATGGAACAGAATTGAGAGCCCAGAAGAAAACCACATATTTATGAACAGTTAACAAAGGAGCCTAGAGACTACAATGGAAAAAGGAATGCCTTGTCAATAAATGGTTTTGGGAAAACTGGGCAGCAACATGAAAAAGAATGAAATAGACTGTTTTCTTACTCCATATACCAAAATTAATTTAAAGGACTTGAATGTAAGATGTGATACCACAAAATACATAAAAGAAAATTGGTGATAAGGTCATTGACTTGGGCCTTAGAACTGTCCTTGGGGATTTGACTTCAACAGCAAAAGGAACAAAAGCAAAAATAAAACAAATGTGCTACACAAAACTAAAGCTTCTGCACTGCCAAAAAAATCATAAAAGTGAAAGAAAACCTACTGAGTGGGAGAACACATTCATAACACTCACATCCAGCAAGGTGTTACTGTTCAAGTTTTATAAAGAGCTCATATATCTTAACAACAACAAAAACAAATAGCCCAGTTAGCATTATTCTTAGATAGCCTTTAATTTTTGAAATGGTAAATGGTGAATGGGTTTAATTTAATATCCTCAGATGCATGAGCACCTAAAGCCAGACTGTCTGATGCATGGAAGCTAGGCAATGATTTATCTCTAGCTATTAAAGTGCTAGATGCATCTTCTTATTATTAAAATAAAAAGGGCTAGATTACTTACATTGAAAATCTGTTGCTTAGTGCAACTCCCTTCATCAATTATTTTAACTAGAACTTAACTGGGTAGTTGCCACAGTTTCTGTGTTAGTACTTGATGCTTCACCTTTTTTCACTTCTCAAGGTTGAGGAAGAATTAGTGGTAATTTATTCACAAAGCTTGATCCACAGCCCTCCACTAAATAATGGCCTTTCTACCATAAATGGATCAACAACGAAGAAAAAGTTATGGAATCAGGTGTTGGATTAAAATAAAAAATTTGGTGTGATTTTACCAGGAAATGAAGAATTTAGTGTAGAATTCTATTATGTAGAATTCCAGAATGTGTATTATGATTTAGGATTTTAAAAAAAGGCTTGCTGTTGGTTGAATTTTTTTGCGTGACCATTTATTTACATGGCTACTTAATATGGTGGGGTGTCTTACAGAGATGGTTTGAAGATTCTTGGTAGGGGTCAGTGAGAGCAGATTTCATATTTTCCATAAGCAATCTTAGGTAATTGCTAAGAGGTTTGCCTAATCCTCCAATAAGATTACCTAGATCTAGGTTCTCTGTACCGCTGAACAATTGAACAATTGTGCCAAGTATTAAAAGCCAAATGCTCAATGGTCAGACTGTCTCCATGCTTTTTAGGAATATTGTTATTTTATTTTTGCCCTCCTTTTTGTGAGGCATTACAGTCTTTTCAAAGCCATGTGTGGACTGGAGGCCTCACCTATTCAAACGATTGTTGTGGGGTCATTTGTATTAAACAAAAGTTACTTTTAGCACAAAATAACTAGTAGTTTATAGTCATTTGTAGTAGACTATTAAGCAGGTTTCTGACATTCAATTTTGGTAGAGATAAATGGAAACAAAGCAAGGTTACTGATTTAGATCTAACATCTTGGATCCCCCAAGTTGGTGGATAAGGGAGGGCCAGTGACATATAGCTTGAGGTAAAATTGTTACAGGGCAAGCAGAGAGGCACCCCCAGAACCCCAAACCTGCCCGTTCTAAATAGGTTCTGCCATCCGTTGCATCAGGACAAAACATATAAGACCTTAAGTGGAAAAGAAACTTTAATACAATTAGTGTGATAATACAAAAAAGACAAAGAATATAGTTTCTAAGCTAAGCACCCAAAGTTACCCATCATCCCGTGGGCAAAAGTCCACCCAAATGGGATTGGCCCAAGGCAAGGCCCGAAAGCCTGCCACAAGTCCAGAACACATTTCAGCAGGGACCCATGGAAAAGGGTCAGAAATAGTCAGACAATTCTGGGAGCTAAAGAGCAAAATCAAAACCAAGATCAACGTTGCCATAGTCACCGCCCCGTGGGTCTCTCACCCACATCTGTTTCACAATCCAGGCCAGTACAGCTTTCTCACATGTCTCTCTGCTCCTTGGGCTTCTTCTGGCTCTCCATCTTGCTCCCTTTCTTCCTTTTTCTCCTCTCTGTCTTCTTATCTATCCTGCTCAGGTCCACCCTCCCTTGGGTGGGGCAGGGAACCTGGAACAGTCCCCTTTCCTGAGGACTACCCTCATACAAAATAAGAGTGTGCTACTAAATTTTGCTGTGTTGTGGTATGTCATCCTTCCTTTTTGAAATTAAAGCTCTCTAACTCAGCATGAGAAAGTGATCTTAATGAAACTTCTGATGTCTTTAGAATTTAGCACAGTAATTAAGTGTTGCTTGATGTCTGAGCCAACAAAGTTCCTCTAGAGACCTCACAGAGGCATGATTGTGCTAGAGGAAGAGACGTGTTACCAATCAAGAACAAAATGAACATAATGTGGAAGGATTCAGGCTAGACATTTTCCCAAGTATTCTTTTTCTCCCCCCTACCCTATCTCCTCTATCTACAATGCATTATGAAATTAAGAGCAACTGCTCTTTCGTACAGTAGGGTGGTACTATCATTTCTAGGTGATATCTTCTGATTGGTAATCACAGAACATTAAAATCAGGAGGGAAATTCCAGTTTTGTCTTTCTGGAGCTGGGTTGGTATCGCCTTATTAAGATGTGATGCTGATTTGTAGTGACTCTTTTCCAAAGAGATTTTTCCTGAAATATATTTCCCTTTTGGGGTGTAAGAAGAGTGTTGACAAGGAGATTTGTTCCAAAGAGGAAGAAAAGAACTTTCAATGATTGGTGTTATGGGAAATTCTCAGTTGATTATTTTGTTCTCTAAGTCTGTTGAGTTGCAATAGGGCATTTGTCTCTTACCATTCAATTTTTTTTCTATTATTTACAGTATATTTATGTAGGAATAGTTATGTAGAAATAAAAATGCATTTTTGGGGAGGGGGCCATAGTTGCTTTTGATATTTTTTTAAAAATGTTTCTTACCCCAAAGGTTTCTATTGGCTTCCTCTATGACCACAGGGATAAAAATAAACATGGTGTTTGCTTTCTTGTATTTCTTTTATGATTATACCATCGTATGTAGTTACCCTATTTTTACCCGGTGACAGTTGCTTTGAAAGTGAGACTTCACTTATTTTCATCTTATTCTCAAAGCAAGCGGTTTTTCCTCCGTGGTTGCCCCATCCTGTGGCCACTGGCTTATGCAGCCACTGAGTACATACAGCCAGGCCAAGAGATTGCAAGAATGGGAGAAACCCAACTGGTTCTGCCTCTCTAACTGGCAACTCTTCTTGGTGCATTGTCTCTGTGAAGATTCTTGTGATCACTGTCTCTTGTGAAAAATCTTGGAGATTCTCAGGATTACAGTACTCTATCTACCCTGTGTTAGGTTCAACCCGCCCCTCCCCAGCAATAACAATAAGGGGATTGTGAAGAACTCCAGCGAGACATGTGACCTTGGAAATAAAGAAACTCATGCCCCGCTACCAAGACTGGCGGCCGCAGCCCGAATGCACCTGCAAGGCCACTGGCTCCAAATGGAGCTGCCCCCGCCCCTGGGATTTTTACCCTGCATAGATAAAAACCCTCCTCCCTAACATGGGGCACAACTTCACAGACCCCTGCCTGGGATCTGGGAACCTCACCCGGGAGCTGCTATAAAGGCCTTCGTATCTTACATAACTCTCTGCCTTCCTGCTGTTTTTCTGTGCCTCCACCTTACACCCTGATTTAAAGACTATGCTTGTAGATACTCCTGAATCTGATCTATAATTATGGAAATAAGCTTTCCCCTGATGTATAGTGGAGACATATAAAGGGGCTCAGTTTCTCAAGTCTCAGAATTGGGTTAAAATCCTAACCTAGGTTGTCAGGTTGAATCCAATCACTAAACTGCAGTGTGGCCTGTACAGCTGTTATCAGCATGCTGTCTGTCCTTCACACCTTGTTCTCTAGTATTGTGTTCTGCTACATCCCTTCTCATTGCTTGTTCCCACCTGTCCACTGTCCACTAAAATTTGAATACTTGTGTTTTAACCAGCCCCACCTCAGACCTATTCCATCGGAATCTGCTTTATGAACATTAAACACATTAAAGTTTGAGAAATACTGCTCTAAGTTACTTCCTGGAACAAACCATGTCACAGTCCAATCTGTGAAAGCTTAGTATATGTGTATATCCTTTGAGAAAATATGATTTGCAATTTGAAGTAGTCTTTGAAAAGTGCTTTGAATTAAACCATTTAAACCTTGATCAAAATAATGGCTCCTTGTGGAGTCACTTGACCCCCTTCATTTCTAACCCTTTGAAATTCATGAAAATCATCCTGCTCCCTTCTCCTGCTCTTCAGGAGTTCCCTTCTGCACCCAGAGAAAAAACTCCTTACCTGGGAGGAGCTTAAGCAGAGTCAAATGTCCACTATGCATAATAAAGGTGTTCAGCTTGGGACATAGAACGTTTAGTGACTGTCTGGCACTCGGGACATTCAGAGTAAAATAATTTTATGCCTATATTTGCATTTTTGTCATCTTCCACCACCTCTTCTGAATCTTTAGAATCTTCACAATAACTCTGTGATGTTGTGGGAAGGGCTTATTAACCTTTTTTCTTTTTACATAATCAGATTCAATGGTATGGTGGAAAAGATTTTTGGTGCTTTGGTAGTGGGGATGGTGTGAGACTATGCATTGGTAGAAGTGTGAATCTATACCCCTGAATTATATATAGTGTTGTAAATCAGCATTACCTCAATAAACAATTTAAGAAAAAGAAGTGAGAGTCACAAAATTAAGGGATTTGTCAATAACAAATGACTGTTAAAGAGCTGGAATATGTATCCATGTCTTCCAGCTTGCAGAGCAAATTTTCTTTTTCCTTTTTAAATATTGTCACATTGAACCTTCTAACACCAAGTTTATTTATTTTCTTTTCCTTACATTTGATTGATTTGCCAATCATTTACATAACAGTATAATTTTTTTAATTATATAGCGTTTTTATTATTATTCATATCTTTTACATTATTGTGTATTCTCCATAGATTACCCACCACCAATTCACCCGTGAACCATCACCATAGTCCCTTGTGCTCTTTTCTCCCCCATTTTGAGCCCTTTCCCTCCCCCGCCCTTGCTAAATGTCTCTTATTTGATTCTCCTATATTCCTGTAATTATATAACGGCATAATTTTGAAAGTACAACTTCACACCTCTGTATATACATGTTTCACTACCTTCCACCAAAGCTCCAGTGCTAATGCCCTATCACCTCTCTTCATCTCCTCCTCCAACCTCGTATCTCCTCTGGTAGGCAGTGTGTTTTCAGTCTATGAATTACTTTTGCTGTGTTTCACCAGTTTGTTCTCTTTGGTTATTTATATTCCAAAAACGTGTGAAACTATGCAGCAACTGTCTTTCACATTGTGACTTATTTTACGCATCACAATTATCTCAAGATCAATCCATTTTGTCTGAAAATGCACTACTTCATCCTTTCTAACAGCTGACTAGCATTCCATTGAGTATTATATACCCCACAATTTCTTTATTCAGTCATCTGTTGATGGGCATATAGGTTGATTCCATGATCAGGTTATTGTGAATGCTACTACTATGGGGATCAGAGTCCATTCATCTTTTTGTATAGTGTGTATAGATAGCAGTGGTGTTGATGGATCATATAGCAATTCCATTTTTATTTTTTTGAGGAATCTCTATACCATTTTCCACATAAGCCACACCAAATTACATTCCCACCAACAGTGCATGAGTCTTCCTTTTTCTCCACAGCCTCACCAGTATTTGTTGTTTCCAGTATTTTTAATACAGTTTACTTTCACAAGGGTTAGGTGGTATCTCATCGTGATTTTGATGTCATTTTCCTTGTATTAAGTGATGTTGAGCATTTTTTCATGAACTTGTAGGCCATGTTTGTAGGTCTTCTTTGGAGAAGTGCCTCTTTAGGTCTTTTGCTTGTTTCTTTGACTTTTTAAATTTGGGGGCTGGGGTTGAGTTATATGAGTTCTTTATATATTTTGGAAATTAACCTGTTGTTGGACATGTGATGTGCAAAAAGCTTCTTCTGGTCTATAGGTTGCCTTTTGTTTCTTTCATTTTACAAAAGCTTTTTAGTTTAATGTAGTCCCATTTGTTTATTTTGCTTTTGTTTCCCTGGCCATTGTAGTAGAGCTCCTAATACATCTCTGGATGATGTCTAGTAATACTACCTATGCTTTCTTTTAGGTATTTTATGGTTTCAGGTCTGAGATCCAAGTCTTTAACCCAGTTTTAATTAATTTTTATGCATGGGGTTAAGTAATGACCTAGTTTCATTGTGTGTGTGTGTGTGTGTGTGTGTGTGTGTGTCTGTCAGAGTTTCCACTATCATTTGTAAATGAGGCTTGCATTGTATAGTTGTGGTTCTTTTATCACAGATTAACTGCCCATATTTGTGTGGATTTATTTCTGGACTTCCTATGCATTTTTTTTCTTTTCTAATACTATATTGCTCTGATTGTTATTACTGTATAGTGCAGTTTGAAATCTGAGAGTATGAGAACTGTATTTTTCTTAGGGATTCTCAGGGATTGCTTTGACTATTTGGGGTTTTCTATGGTTCCACACAAATTTTATAAGGTTTTTTTTCTTTGAAAAATGTCACTGAAATTTTGATAAGTATTGTGTTGAATCTATATATTGCTTTAGAATAAACAAAGTTTATTCTTCTAATTTATGAACATGGGATTTCTTTCCATTTCTTTTATTTCCTTTGATAGTGTCTTACAGTTTTCATTGTATCTTCTCCCAGGTGTTTGTTAACTTTATTCCTAGGCATTTCATCCTTTATGGTGCAATTATAAATGGAGTTGTCTTCTTAGTTTCTCTTTCTTCTAATTCATTGCTTGCATATATAAAAGCAACATAGTTTTGTGTATTGATTTTGTATCCTGCCATTTTATTGTATTTATTATTTCTAGAAGTTTTTTGATTTGGTCTTTAGAATTTTCTATGTATATTATTAAGTCATCTGCAAATTTGATAGTTTCATTTCTTCTTAATCCAATTTGGCTTTCTTTTATGTGTCTTTTTCTCACCTGGTTGCTCTGGTTAGGACTCCCAAAACTGTGTTGATTAATAATGGTGAAAGCAGACATCCTTGACTTGTTCCTGGTCTTAGGGAAAACATTTTCGGTTTTTCTCCACTGCATGTGTTGTTGGGTATGGATTTGTCATATATGGCCTTTACTATGTTCATTTTATTCCTATTTTATTGAAGGTTTTTACATTAAATAGTTATAAATAGGTGTTGAATTTTGTCAAATTCTTTTCTCAGTGTCTAATGAAATGATCATGTGATTTTTATCTTTGTTTTAGTTTATGTGGTGAATGATACTGAGTTGCACATGTTTAACCATCTTCCATGCCAAGAATGGATCCCATTTGGTCATGATGGGATCTTAATATATTCTTGAATTTGATTTGCTAAAATTTTGTTGAGGGGGTTTGCTTTTTATGTGTTCAGTAATATTGATCTATAGTTTTCTGTGTGCTATCCTTGTTTGGTATTATATCAAATTAATTTAAAATGAAGAACAAGCAGTACGCGCTTGCAGAAGTAATTGTGATAGGAGATCATTTAAAATAATCTGGAGAGGCTTTAGTGAAAAAAGAATCTAGCAGGGCTTTTGAAAGATGAGGAGGATTTGTTCGGGCAGAGAAAGGTGCTAGGAAATCCAAGAACAGGGACAAGAACACAGAAAGCACGAAGTCGGTTTGAAGAATAATGACAACACCGGTGTTCTTAGCTTATTTGGAAACGGGATTGTTCCAATTCAATTGAATAGGCCTCTGATCTTCTCAGGAGTGGGGTGTTTAAGGCAGAGGGACCACAGTGATTCTGTCTGCTGCTTCATTTTCTTGCACAAAATTCACTGTGCAGAGATCTGAAACCAATAGGATTTAAAGGTAGAAGCTTCTGCGCTGTGTTGTGTTGTACAGACGATTACATTTACTTTTTAAGAGGACCGTTTAAGATAGTTGGGAGTAACTTCTCTCACGTTAGACAAATGTGAGTTGATGGTGTGCAGGGCTATAGAGAAAGAGTGAACTTCAGAAAGTGGTCGATAATCAAGATCCATGAGAAGTGCGAGCATAAACGCTGGGAGCAACCCTTGGACATTATAAAGGTAACTGTCAGGGGTGAATGGGGGTTGAAGATCTAGAAAAAAAGCGGTGTCTGGGTATTAACAGTAAAAAAATAAACCCGACCTGGGCGAGATCCTCTGGTTCTCTGAGCCTGCACACACTGACTGCGCACCACCTTTGTGACGCAGCCGGCCAGCCGCGGGCAGCCTCAGCTCAGGCCTCGGTGAGGTCCAAAGGCAGTGGCCCCGCGGAGGCGGGAGCGGGGCCATGGCCGAGGCGGCCCAGACCAGTGGCGAATCCAAAGGCGCTGAAGGGAAAACGCAGCAGCCCACGGAGAAAACCCCGGGGAGCGTGCAGCGGCGGGGGCCGCGCTCTGTGCTCAAGGTGTCCCAGCTGCTGCTCCGAGCCATCGCTGCGCACAAGGGGCTGACCCTGGCGGCGCTGAAGAGGGAGCTCGGGAATGCGGGCTACGAGGTGCGCAGGAAGTGCTGCCGCCACTCCGGGGACGCTTCCAGGGCTGAGATTAAGGGCACGCTCCTCCGAGTTAGCGGCAGCGATGCCGCTGGCTACTTCAGGGTCTGCAAGATTCCAAAGTCGAAGAGAAAGCCCAGACGCCCGAGGCTTGAGGAGGGCGCCCGCTCTCTGAGGAGGACCCCCACGGGGTCGCGGGGCCAGCGGAGGAGCCCTGTGAGGCGCAGGCCAAAAAGGGCCCGGGAAGTAGGGAGACGCAAGAAGGTGAACTCGAGAGGGAGGAGAGTACGGCCAAGAGCCAAGGAGCCCGCGCGCTCCAGAATCAAGATGCAAGCGAGGGCCAAAGTGGACGAGGGGAGAGGACGAACCACAAAGGAAGCCATCAGGCCTCGCACCCGAGAGCCAAAGAGACCAAGCACGACGGCCCGAGAAGAAAAGAAGCCGGACCCTGAGAAACCGGTAAGACGGACCATCCAGAAACCAACACAGAATAAAAATGACCCTTCTTCTAGCGGGCAAGGGAAGACGCACGACACGAGGATGAGTCGCACGAAGAGTTACTCAAAAACCGAGAGTCCTCAGAATGCAAACGGGAATGCTTAGGGCGGGAGCAGCTTCCGTCCCTCCAGCACAGATGCCTTTCCCCACGCAGCCAAAGGCGGCAGCTCTCAGACTCATTAAATGGGAAGCTCTTTACAAGACCTTTCCACCTTTTTGTGTCTATTTCCTCTTTGCTGCATCTGGAAAGGAAGAGGTGGAGGTTAGCCTTTAGCAGGGGCATTGGCGTGAAGCAGGAAATAGAATTGAGGTTTTGTTCCTGCTGCAGAAGCCAGGAAAAGACCTTTTCTAAGTAAAGAAGAACAGAGAGCGAGAAAGAGGTGGGGTACATCACTGGGGCAAAACAGGAGTAAACAGTCTTTCAACTGGGTGGCTAGATTGAGGCAGTGTTCTTAGCTGAAATTCTTTTTAGGAAAAAAATCCTGTCTCCCAAAATTGATTGTAGTGGGTTTGTAGTTTTTGCCCTGATGTGATTTTGATGTCGTTTTAGAGTCGATGGATTTGCGAGTGGAGCGGGGTCCTTGGGTTCACCCTGGGAAAGGTTTCACCAGAGCTCCCTTCTGCGGCTCGTGACAAGTTTCTGCGCGAGACAGACTCAGTTATACTTAAAGAACAGGTTTATTAGGAAAAGAAGTATAGGACACTTTGCAGACACAAGCGGGCAGAAAGAGCTGCCCTGCTGAGGGGCAGGTTTGCTAAGAGAGGCCTGCATGGTGCAGGGCGCGGGCAGACAGGCAAGCCGCTGCCCTGCAGAGGGACAGAGCTGGTAAAGGAAAGCACCTGCATAGGCACAGGTGGACAGAGAAATGGCTGCCCCAAGTTCTGGCATGGATGGCACTTATAGAGCCTTCTTTCAGTTGGGAGGGCTCATCTTTGAAGATGGCTGTCTGTTTACTAGCTACCTAGAATTAGAAAAGAGACGGAGATTCTACAGTGGGCTCAATCTCCATATCTTTGGCCCTAGAGACTGCTGTCTAGCTCCTACTTTTGCTTTGTAACTTAGGAGCTGGCACTTAGGGAGTGTGTTAATGGTTATGTTGATTTCTTCTACCCCCACTTTCTTGTGTGGGTCTAGTTCTAATCTTATTTTGCGTTATATCTCCTCCATCAATTTGAACTTTAATCTTTGGTTAAATGAGAGTGGTAAAGCATCTAGAACAGGGTAGATGTGAGCTGAGAGCAGAATATAAGTGTAAATAGTTGGTGGCGGAGTGAGATAATGTACCATAGTAGAAAACTAAAATCAGTGCTTAGTGACACCACACTTGTTGGTCAAGTTCCACCACTCGGTCCTTTGCTGAGTTATTATTTCACATTCATGGTCTTTTTTTGCCTTCTCTCTAAAACAACTGGAGTTGATCAAGGATGATTTTAGGAGTCAGTAAATTAAGGGGGTCTTAAAAATTATGGCATACAGTTTGCTAGACAAATTCAGTAAGGGATTTATCAACTGGGTAAGTACAGACTCCTAGAGAGGACATGATTAAGATTTACAGAATGTTCATTAGAAATATAAGGAGATGGGGAAGGTAGGTTATGACTAGGTAGTTCTGTTGGGGGAGAAAGGACGGCCTGAACAAATTCCACAGATAGGTTTTTACGAACGCCACCCCCCCCTCAGACCAAAGAGATCCAAGACACCAAGGACTACAAAGCTCATAATGTCATCATCACTGAAGGGGGATTGCTGGGAACTGAGGGTGGAGTTAAGCAGCCAGGTTTGATATACAACCAGACAAGTGGGCCTTGGGGGGTTTCTTGGCAGTTCGCTGGGTTGAGTACGCCATTGGGATTCCAGCTCAGAGGAACTGGTAGGACGTATTCACCATTTTTTTTTCTTGAGTTGTTCTTTTTACTTCCCCTCCTTTTGTAAATAAACCCTTTATTAATTTTATTAAGTGTGCCTGCAGTTGTAAGTCCCTTTTAAGTGCATGGGTGAGGGCCCATAGTCAGGCACCCCATTTGATAATAGGGGCTGCCTGATTGTTTTTTTTTTTTTTAAACCAGTATATACTGCACACCATTTACCCAATAATGGAACAGACATGATTACTTTTAATTACAAATGCAGAGTTAAGAGCAGTGTGGTAGTTCTTATGCAGTAGACCATGATTTGACCCAAAAAATGGTTCCTGGGAGAGTAAAAACAGTCACTGATTCATGGAAACTGATGGAGGAAATAGAACTTAATGAAAGGGGCACCACAAGACTAAAATCTGACTCACACAAGGAGGTGGAAGCAGAAGGTAGATTAGCACAATGATAACCAACAATCCCTAGGCGCCAGTACCTAAGTTACAAAGCATAAGGTTGAGTACGTATCAGACTGCTGAGATAAGGTAAAGATAAGGAGATTGAGCCCATTGCAGAATCTCAGGTCTCCTTTCACATTCTAGTTAATCAAAATCAGCAACAGAGGAGCAATCCTCTAAGATGACCTGCCCCCCCAC
>PVIJ01016754.1:0-31679 GCA_004024925.1 Scalopus aquaticus | reverse complement strand
GCATGCGTTTTATCTTTGAATGAATGCTGAATAGTATTCCATTGTGTATATGTACCACATCTTCTTGATCCAGTCATCTATTTTTGGACATCTGGATTGCTTCCATACCTTTGCTATTGTGAACAGTGCTGCAGTGAACATATGGGTGAGTGGATCCTATTGGATTAGTGCTTTTGTGTCCTTTGGGTGGAGTCCCAAAAGTGGCATTGCTGGGTCTTATGGAAGCTCCATGTTAGGCAGTTTGAGGAATCGCCATACAGCTTTCCATCGTGGTTGGACCAGTTTGCATTCCCACCAGCAGTGTAGAACAGTTCCTTTTTCTCCACATCCTTTCCAGCATCTGTTGTTGCCTGTATTTTTAATGTGTGCCATCCTCACAGGTGTGAGGTGGTATCTCAGTGTGGTTTTAATTTGCATTTCCTTGATTATAAGTGATGTTGAACATTTTTTTCATGTACCTGTTGGCCATTTGCTTTTCTTTGGAGAAGTGCCTTTTTAGCTCTTCTGCCCATTTTTTGACTGTTATTGGTTTTGAGAAAAACTTAAATTTATGGTAAGGTAGACAAAATATTATTAGGTACTATCACATACCTGTCAAGTAGTTGCAGCAAAAAACATCTTTTACCAATTTTCTGTCATCTTTATTCTTACCTATTCTAAACCTTCCTACTTATTTTGAGACATTTCCAGGTATCATTTTATTATATTGGGTTATTTAAATGTGTTTTATCTAGGCTCTCCTTTTTTATACTGTATGTATCTTGATATGTGAGCCACATACTCCATTTGTTGTTTTGTCCCAGTGGTGCCCAGAGGGTAGTTAGTACATAATTTGGAAAGCTATGGTGTGTATATACTGAAAAGTCAGTTCTGTATGCTCTAATTTGAATTGATTCTACAGAACAACCTAGGGGTAAGTTATTCACCTAATTTATTCTCTCTGTTGCAGGATGATTTCATTTCATCAAACTGTAACTAATGGGTCTTTATTAAATTGTGTTTCATTCTAGTTATTCTTAATACTTGGACTTTTAGAAGCCTTGAATTTTTCGTGCTTCTTTAGCAGTCACAGTTTTTTTAAATGAAGGCAGTAGGTCAAATAGAACTTGGAAAGCTGTTTAATATAATCACCCTAACGCTCCTACTCTCAGCAGTGTGGCAGAAAATTAAGCTCTGCTTAAAGTAATATTTTGTATTTGAGGGCAGGAATCATTTCAGAATCCTGTGGTACTAGGGAACTTGACTGCTCTCCCTAATTGCTTTTTCACAAATGAGCTTTGATAGCTCAGTAATAACTCAGGTTTCTTTGGGGAAAAGTGGGTAGTGAAAGGAACTGCTGCTGCCTGACATAGACACAATGAGCCCCAGGAAAACAACGTTCATGTTTTGGGATGGGATGTTCTTACCCTTCTTGGGTGGAAGAGCAGGTTTTCCTTTGCCACCTCCTTCTCTTCCTTTCTCCAGTTTGCTTCTGGCAGTAAATGTCATATACTTATAAAAAACAGATAAGTAATGATTATTTCATGTACCTTCAGAAATTAAGTGTATCAATATATAAATGTTTAGGGGTTCAGCTGATGTAATAAAGGATTAGTTATATTTATAAATTTTGTCAACACAGATTTGAGATAAAAATTTTAATGTTTTAATTTCATGGTAGCAATTTTATTCATATTAAATCATTCACAGATGTTTTCAGTATCAGTGTCTTGAATTATTGTTGTGATATCTAGTATGGTTTGTCACTACATGTCAACCATTATTTAAGTGTATACCTGTATATAGCACTTTAAATTATTTGTGTGTGTGTGGCATCTGTGGCTTGGTATAGCATTTCAGTTCATGTAATACTGATAATTCTTTTTGTTTGCTAGTATCACCACATATCACTGGTTGCTGAGCTGTTCTCTTCTTTTATAAAAGTAATTCTAAAAGGCTTATTTATATACAGTACCATCCATCTGAAATATCTCAGGGGATAATTAATAACTATGTTCAGACTCCTCTTTTCTTCTCTAAAGACATCTAAAACTATCACTTACACTGGTCAACATTGAGATAGTTACTGACTTAAAAAGGCCCAATCTTTAATATCTTGGTGTGCTGAAAATGAATATAACCCTGAAAATTTTTTATTAGCTCTTGTTTTGAAGATATTTCATGTAATTCATTTTATGTTTCACCGTGTATATTTATCCAGTAGGACTGCAACAACATCTTAAATCAGCCTAGAATGATGTAATATTGCATCACATTGCATAATACCATCATGTACACATCATCCAGAATGGATTGCATCATTTTCTGATGCATTGCAATGCTACTGCCAGGCGGCTGATGAAGTAAGCTGAAGTCAACAGTGCACTATAGAAAGCCCTGTCGGAAAAGTTGAGCATTGAAAATATTTCAAATTTTGTGCGATATAGTTTAAGCTACTGTTACACAGAACTGTTACTATTTTATCCATTAAGGCACAATACAGAACAGTAATGCCTCAAAAGTGCGTTAATAGCGTGGACAATTTCTGCTCTATTTGTGGGGAAGTAACACTTGCCAACCAGAAGAAAAGTATCACTTCTCAAGTGAAGAAGGCTTATCATCTTTACTTTGGATGCAGGGTTGATGACCAAGACAAGCCTTGGGCCCCGCATATGCGCTGTGCTCCATGTACAACACAGTTTTCACAGTGGTTAAATGGCAAAAGACCATCCATGCCGTTTGCAGTCCCCATGGTGTGGAGAGAGCCAAGCAACCACATAAAAGACTGTTACTTCTGCTCGGTTCCTCCTCTTTCCGGTGAAATAACGAAGCAAAAGAAGTTGAGAATAGTCTACCCAAACATTCCATCTGCATTGAGACTAGTTCCACATGGCGAGGGACTTCCTGTTCCAGAACCTCCAGCAGAATATTCTCTTGATTCTTCTGATGAGGACAAGGGTGAGCCGACCTGTTCTCCTGTTCCATCAGCATGCAGTGATCCAGATTTTCACTGTGGTGCGTCATCAACCCCACACAGACTAACACAGGAAGAACTCAGTGACCTGGTTTGTGATTTGGACTTATCCAAGAACAAGGTAGAATTGCTAGTATCAAGACTCCAACAATGGAATCTTCTAGAAGATGTCACAATTACTTTCTATTGAAAGCGCCACCAGCTGTTGGCGCCTTTCTTCAGAAAGGAAAGTACTTTGGTATTCTGTTTGGATATTGAGGACCTCATGAATGCCTTAGACATCACTCATGACCCACAAGAATAGAGATTATTTCTAGACTCTTTGAAACTTGAGTCTTAAGGCGGTGCTTTTGCACAATGGAAACTGTCTTCCATCTATTTTATTCCTGAACAGCTGTATAAGAGACAAGTGAAGAAATCTAGGAAGTAGTTATGACTTGATATTTTACAGGTCTGTTACTATTGGCATGCATTTCGTGATGTAAACATCAATTTATTGCAGATTACAAAAAAAAAAAAAACCTAGAGCCAAAATTAGAATTTGACTGTCATATTCGTGTTGAGCGCATACAAATTGATAGGACTTATTTTATTTCAGTAACATGACTTTTGTTAAAATTTGTTGACCAGTGTTATTGGTAAAGAACCTTTAGAAATTGGATTGCTTTTGATCACATTTCCCTGTATGTTGCCCCTCCAAATTCTATGCTCTTGGTCGTTAGTGACTCTATAAAAGGCTTCTGTTGTCCTTTTCATTTATAGCTTGGTGACACATTTCAGTCTTAATGTATAATTAATAAATATGTGGTTATTTTTTAAGCAAATTTTTATAAATTATTGTGGGAAGGAACCTGAGAGAAGGGAGTGTTACTAATACTTTAATGTTTTATACCTTCTTTCATGGTTTGCATTTATTTTATTATTTTTTTACATTGGGTGGCTTTTTTTTTTTTTTTAAAGATTTATTTATGCATACAAGCTGGAGTGCAGGCCAGAAGTGTGGGGTGGTGAGAGGATTTACCAGAGAAAGAATGGGGAGCAGAACAGGCAGATGGACCAAAGTACATTGCTGAGGAGAGCCTGCAGGCGAGGCAGGAGAGGTCTGCCACACCATGTGGGATTCTCCCTGGCTGGGCGTCGAACTTGCGCAGCAGCAGCCGCCAGCAGCTCCACAGTGCAGTGTTAACCCACTGCACCACCAGGGAGGCCCTTGCATTGATTTTAGATTTTAAGCATACAGTATTAAAGTTTTAAACAAAGCATTACAAAAGGAATTTGGTGCTTTTTTTAGTATTTGTGGTGACAGTCCACATTCAAAAATCCTCAGGTTTTTGAATAGATTAAAAATTGTTGTTTTCTTTCTACTTACACAATAACTTGCAAAACAAAATGCACCTAAATGAAGTATTTTATTATCTTTTACCAGAATTTACCATGTTGCTCAGTTGGTAACAAAAACATCACTTAGAAAAATTTAAATGACTGATGCTTTTAATAATGCCTAACTAGTGCTTTAATGCTATAGAGAACATTCACATTCATTATTTGATTTCCACAGCAGCAATCCTAGATGTATGTGTGTTTATTGCAAGGTGAAGAGATTAAGGCCAATTGACTTGCCCGAGGTCATATGGCATATAAAATAGAGACAGGTGTTAACTCTCTTTTTTAAGATTTATTTGTTTATGCATACAAGAGCTGGGGTATAGGCCAGAGGTGCACAGGGTGAGAGGATTCAGCAGATACTGACTGGGGAGCAAAACAGGTATATCTATTGAAATACACTGTTGAGGGGAGCAGTGGGCGAGGCAGGAAAAAAGGTCTGCTGCGCCATGTGGGACGCTCCCTGGCCAGGGATTGAACTCCTGTTGCAGTGGCTGCTGATAGCTTCATAGTGCTGAGACTTGACCCCTTGTGCCACCAGGGAGGCCCCATATGGTAATAATTCTTGATTCCAACTCACTGCTTGCCCTATTCTGTGGTGAGTCTACCCCTCCTCAGCCTCTCTTGTTCTGTGATAACTGAAATGTATTTTACCAGTTAATACTGGTAACGCCTTTATAACTCAACTTAAACTCAACTTCTGACATTGATTTCTTTCTGCATACTAAAATTTGTATTCTAATTGTGTTTGATGTATTTAGATCTGTGTTTTAAGAGGAATTTTTGCATCACCCATAAACACTAGGTATCATTCAGCTTGTTTTTTCTGCAGCTGGACAGCACTTACTCCCTGCCTTGCTGCACTGATCTTTTCTCAGACATAGATACCTATCACAGTTTTTTAAATCCATATTTTGTATTGTTGTGACTTGCTGAATCAAAGCAGTGGAATTTAAATGTTTACTTTAAGAATCGACTTACTACTTTTTTTGGGCTGATTCTGAATATGCATCTCCTATCCTTAACTAAATCCTACAGTTAAGCTTTTCACCTGAGAAAAATTGGATGTCAACAAATGACTGGCCCTCCAGAAAACAGCATTGTTAGGGAAATAAGCATATTTAGCTCTTGTCTTGGGAACCCCATGTTACACCTTGGCTAAGTTTGCCATTTCAATTATTTTAAACTTATCAATACTAATAATGTTTAATAATTATTATATTATTATATTGTCAATAATGATTATTAATATTAATAATAATAATTATTATTTTTGCACTTCACTGGCATTAATTACATTCATCTTGTTGTACAACTGTGTCACCATTGTCTAATTCCAAAACTTTTTCCTTTCTTCAAACAGAAACTCTAGTCATTCAGTGAGAACACCCATTTCTCCCTTTTACCATAGCTTGGATCTCTACAGTTCTAATCCACTTTGTGTTTTTTTCTGATTTTGCCTATTTATAGCTATATTATGTAAGTGGAATCACAACAATACTTGTCCTTTTGTGTTTGGTTTATTTCATTTAGCATAATGTTTCGAAGGTTCATCCGTTTTATGGCATCAGTCAGTGCTTCATTTCTGTGTATGGCAGAAAAATATGGCATGATATTCATTTTATTATTCCACATTTTGTTTACTCATCTCTTGATACTTGGAGTTGTTTCTACCTTTTGGTTATAAATACTGCTGCTATGAAAACTGTATAAATATCCGTTTGATTTACTATTTTGAAATTTTTTTGATATCTACTTCAGAGTGAACTTGTCAAGCTAGTAATATAATTTCATATTTAACTTTTGAAGAATTGCCTGATTTCTCCATATTCCCCAAAACACGCTATTTTCTTTTTTAAGTCATCCTGATGGGTATGAAGTGTTACCTTGTTGTGCCAGCAAGAGCAGGTCCTCTATTGATCCGGGTAAAGGAGAGTCCTGGAGCCCTCAGTGGCTTTTTCAGGCTTTTAATGATCTTTCTACAGCATTTGTAGTGGAGCAACCAGGTGCAGGGCAGGCAGGGGGCTTGTGGGGGAGGGGGGCAGGGGGCTGACAGGTCTCCCGACCCCCAGTGAATCTTCACTCTTTGTGGGCTCTTGGGTAGCTTTGGCTCCACAGTCTTTCCACTGCACTCTGCCAAATGGTCTGCTGGGGGCCACCCACCCACCCCATGCTCCAGGTGCCACCATCAGGCACTCCTGTAAGACCACAGGTGTCAATCATAGATGCTAATGGAGGAAGGAACCTGATGACTTCCATTTACCTTACACTTGTGATTTTTATTTTGATTTCTCTACTGAATATCTTTTTCTGTACTTACTTGACACTTGTATACCTTCTTTGGAGAAATGACTATTCAAGTCTTTTGCCTATTTTTAAATTGGATTGTCTTCTTGAGTTGCAGGAGTTCTTTATATATTCTTGGTATTAATTCCACTTGGTCATAGTCAATAATCCTTTTATTTTTATTTGTTTTTAAAGATTGATTTATGCATACAAGAGCTGGGGTGTAGGCCAGACAGTGTGGGGGTGGTGGTGAGAGGATTCACCAGCGACAGAGTGGGGAGAACAGGAAGATTGACTGAAATACACTGCTGAGGGGAGCAGCAGGTTAGGCAGGAGAGGTCTGCCATGCCATGTGGGAAGCTCCCTGACTGGGGATCAAACTCATGCTGCACTGGCTGTGGATAGCTTCATAGTGCTGAGACTTAACCTCTTGTGCCACCCGGGAGGCCCTCAATAATCCCTTTAATATATTGCTAATTTAGTTTGCTAGTATTTTGTTGAGAATTTTGCATCGATATTAATAGGGAATATTGGTCTATAGTTTGTCACGGTGTCTTACATTGACCTCAGTGTTAGGGTAATGGTAGCCTTATAAAATGAATCTGAAGTGTCTCCTCTTCAGTTCTTTGGAAGCCTTTTTGAAAGGTTGATGTTAATTATTTTTTAAATGTTTGGTAAAATTCACCACAAGACATTTTCTTTTTGGGGAGTTTTTTAATTAACCAATACATCTCCTCACTTGCCTTAAGTCTTTAAGATTTTTTGTTTCTTGTTGAATCATTTGTGATAGTTTTGTGTTTCCTAGTAATTTCTATTTTATTTAGACTTTCTAATTTGTTGACATATGATTGTTCATAGTGTTTTCTTAGAAATTTTTATTTCTGTAGAGTTGGTAGTTGATTTCATTAATTTGCATCATTTTTCTTTCTAACTTTTAACAGTGGTTAATTGAGTTAAAAGTTTTTTGTTTGTTGAATTTTCTAAAAAAGCAGCTTTTGGTTTTGTTACTTTTTCTCTGTCTCCACTTGAATCTTTCCTTCTTTTTGCTGCCGGGTTTGCCTTAGATTGCTCTTCTGTTTTAGCTTCTTGTGATGTATAGTTCATTGATTTCTGTTTTCTTTTTTTTTTTTTTTTTAAGATTTATTTATGCAAGCTGGGGTACAGGCCAGAGGTGTGGGGTAGCGAGAGGATTCCCCAGAGATGGAGTGAGGAGCAGAACAGGCAGATCAGAAATACACTGCTGAGGGGAGCAGCGGGCGAGGCAGGAGAGGTCTGCCGCACCATGTGGGACTCTCCCCGGCCGGGCGTCGAACCCGCACCTCGCGCTGCCCACAGCTCCACAGCGCAGTGCTCAACCGCTGCTCCACCAGGGAGGCCCTGTTTTCATTTTTTAATGTAGACTTCTACAGCTATAAATTTCAGTGAGCACTGCTTTTGTTTTATGCCATACCATTGATATATTGTGTTTTTGTTTTCATTCATCTTAAGGTATTTTTAAATTTTCCTTCTGGTTTCTTCTTTACCAATTGGTTGTCCAAGAGTGTGTTGTATAATTTTCATGTATTTGTGTGTTTTTCTTCTGTTACCACTTTGTAGCTTCATTACTGTGTGGTCAGAAAAGATGTTTTGTCAGTTTTGAAATTTTTTGTGATCTTCCATGTAATCTAGCCTGGAGACTGTCCCAGTGTACTTGAGATGTTCATGTGTTGTTGAGTGTTCTATTTTTGTCTGTTAGGTCTTTTGGTTTGTAGTGTGGTTTAAGTCCTGTATTTCCTCAATGAGCTTCTGTATAGTTATTTTTATCCTTCATTGAAAGTAGATATTGAAGGGCCTCCCTGGTGGCGCTAGGGGTTAAGCCTCAGCACTATGAAGCTATCAGCAGCCACTGCAGCATGAGTTTGATCTCTAGCCAGGGAGATTCCCACATGACACAGCAGACCTCTCCTGACTTGCCCATTGCTCCCCTCAGCAGTATATACTTCAGTAGATCTGCCTGTTCTGCTCCCCATTCTATCTCTTGGTGGATCCTCTCACCCCCTGACCTCAGGCCTAGTCCCCAGTTCTTGTATACATAAATAAATTTAAAAAACTAAATTTTTTTAAAAATGTGGATATTGTAATATCCAACTGTTGCAGAGTTGTCCCTTCAAATTTTTCATTGATAAAAGTGTAGAGTTCTATTGGTTTGTGCTTGTATGGTTGTAGTTATAACTTGTTGATGATATAAAATTTCATTTTATTTATAAATGTATGTAATGTTTTTCTTTGTCTTATAACTCCAGCTTTATTGAGATTTATTGACATGTAATGTATCTAAACTTAAGGTGTACAGAGAGATGACTTAGTACAGATATATGTTGCAAGTTGATTATCTCCATAAAGTTAATACCTCCAGCCATTCATAATCACACTTTTTTTTCTTTTTTTTTTGTGTGTGTGTCTGGTGTTAACATTTAATATCTACTCTAGACAACTTTCAAGTGTGGACCTTAATCTTTTTACTTAAAATGTAACTTGTCTGATAGTACTACAGGACCCTCCCCCTCCAGCTATTTGCTTGGCTTATGTTTTAGTTACTGTTTGCTTGGAGTATCTTTTTACTGCAACCTTTTTATGTCTTTGTATTATATAGTTGGACCATGCTTTTTTAATTCATTTTACCAATCTCCACCTTTTGGTTAAGAACTGAATCCATTTACATTTGAAATAATTATTGATAAGGAAGAGCTTACTTTTGCATTTAGCTGTTTTCTGTGTTTCTTATACTTCTTTGTTCTTCAGTTCTTCTGTTAGTGACTATTTTTGTATTTACTTGATCTTTTGGTAATACACCATTTTTTTAATAAATATATATTTTTATTGTTATTTATATCTTTTACATTTTGTATTCCCCTTAGGTAACCCACCACCAATTCACCCGTGATCCATCCATGGTCCCTTGTGTCCTTTTCTACTCCATTTTGTGCCCTTATCCTCTCCCCGCCCCCACGCCCCAAGTGTCTCCTATTTGGCTTCTCTATAGTCCTGTTATGAGTGAAACCATTCAATATTTTTCTCTTTCTTTCTGGCTTATTTCGCTGAGTATGATCCCCATTCCATCCATGTCACTGCACATTGCATGCGTTTTGTCTTTGAATGAATGCTGAATAGTATTCCATTGTGTATATGTACCACATCTTCTTGATCCAGTCATCTATTTTTGGACATGGGGTTTGCTTCCTCCATACCTTTGCTATTGTGAACAGTGCTGCAGTGAACATACGGGTGCATGTATCCTTTCGGATTAGTGTTTTTGTGTCCTTTGAGTAGATTCCCAAAAGCGGTATTGCTGGGTCATATGGAAGCTCCATGTTTAGCATTTTGAGGAATCGCCATACAGCTTTCCATAGTGGTTGGACCAGTTTGCATTCCCACCAGCAGTGGGAATCCTTTCCAGCATCCTTTCCACATCCTTTCCAGCATCTGTTGTTGCCTATATTTTTAATGTGTGTCATCCTCACAGGGGTGAGGTGGTATCTCATTGTGGTTTTGATTTGCATTTCCTTGATTATAAGTGATGTTGAACATTTTTTCATGTATCTGTTGGCCATTTGCTTTTCTTCTTTGGAGAAGTGCCTTTTTAGCTCTTCTGCCCATTTTTTGACTGGGTTATTGGTTTTGTTTTTGTTGAGTTGTGTGAGTTCCTTGTAAATTGTTGTTGTCAGTCCTTTATCAGATGTATTGGGTAATACACCATTTTGATCCCCTTCTTACTTTTCCTGTTTGTTGTTATTTTCTTAGTTTTCTTAGGGACTGCATTAACATCTTATTTTTTTTTAATAAATATTTTACTTATTTACTTTTGTTATTCATATCTTTTACATTATTGTGTGTTCCCCATAGGTTACCCATCACCTGTTCACCCGTGAAGCCATCACCATAGTCCCTTGTGCTCCCTTCTTACCCCCTCTTGTGCCCTTACCCTCCCCTCCTCCCCTGCTGAATATTGCATTCTTATTTGGTTCCCCTATATTCCTGTTATAAGCGAAACCATTCACTATTTTTCTCTTTCTTTCTGGCTTATTTCACTAATCATGATCCCTTCTAGTTCCATCTATGTTGCTGTGAATTGCATGTGTTTATCTTTTTTGAATGCTGAATAGTATTCCATTGCATATATGTACCACATCTTCTTGATCCAGTCATCTATTTTTGGGCATCTGGGTTGTTTCCATACCTTAGCTATTGTGAGCAGTGCCACAATGAACATGCAGGTGCATGTATCCTTTTGGATTCGTGTTTTTGTGCCCTTTGGGTAGATTTTTAAAAACATTTAGTTTAAATAACACCTGCTTAATTTCCATAGTACTGTTCCTATACACATCAATCCCTCCACCTTTATATTGTTGTCAAAGATTACATTCCCATACATTGTGTACCAGTCAACACAGATTATAATTTTTGTTCCATATGTTTGCCTTTTAAATCACTCATGAAAAAAGGGGAGTCAAAAACCAAAATAATAATACTGTAGTGTTCGTGTTTTTATTTCTTTGCATGACTTTTGAGTTATTGCCTTGTGTCCTTCATTTGATCGGAAGGAATTGATTTAGCATTTCTCATAGAGCAGATGTACTAGTAATGAATCCCTTGGGTTTATCTTGGAATATCGCAATTTCTTTTTCATTACTGAATGATAATTTTGCTGGTTGTAGAATTGCTTGACAGTTTTTCTCTTTTAGCATTTTAAATATAGCTTCCCTCTCCCTTCTGACATCTAGGGTTTCTGATGAAAACTCTTAATCTTAACACAGACCCTTACATATGATGGTGAGTTACTTTTGCTGATTTCAGGATTTACTCTTTGTCTTTTTACTGTTTGACTGTGATGTGTGAATCACTGAAATTTTTTTTTCTGCTTGGAATACATTGAACTTGTATGTGTAATTTCATGCATTTCATAAAATTGGGGAAGTTTGGGGCCATTTTATCAGCTATTTTTCCCTTCCTGGAATTCTGATAATCCATAATGTCGGTATGTTTGATGGGGTCCCAAGGTCTCCCAGGGTCTTTTATTTTTTCTAAATTCTGTTTTCACTGTATTCAACAGAATGAAACTTGTCTTGGATAATTTCAATTGCTTTTTTCCAAATTCATTGATTGTTTTTCTCTTGCGAGCTCCAGTCTGTTAAAGAACCCTTAAATTGAATTTCTTATTTTAGCTATTGTATGTAATGGTGCAAGAGTCGTTGTTTGGTTTCTTTTTCATTAAAATCTCTTTATTGATTGCTATTCTCTATAAGGTTCTCCTGATTTATTTCTCTGTTTATTTTATATACATTTTACATCATTTTTCCTTTTTGTACAATGCATGTTTTCTCCTCTCAGGTGTATTCCCCATAAAATTCCCACCACCAATTCACCCGTGCACCATCACCATAGTCCCTTGTGTTCTTCTTTCCCCTGTTTTGATCCCTCTCCCTCCCCTGCAGAGTTTTTCTGATTAATAGTTGCTTGTTAATTTTTGTTTTTTAATTTATTATAATTAGTGTATTTTTCCTGATCCCTTATTTCTTTATTGTTTCAGTTCTTTCAGCATATTTAAGACAGTGATCTAACATGTTTGACTAGTAATTCCAATGTTTGGAATTCTTTAGGGACAGTTCCTATCATTTTTCTGTCCCCCGAAATTGCTGTATCTCTTTTTATGTTTTGTTGTTTTTTTTTGAGAGTGAGACAGCTGTATATTATAATGTGGTAATATTGGGAATCAAATTCTCCTCTCTTCAGTCATTACTTTTGAGGATACAGCCATGAATTTTATTTTGACATTTCCAACTAATTTTGCATAGTCTTTATTCTTTGCTGTTTCTGATCCGTTATCTCTGGTCAGCTTGTGATTTGGTAGGGATTTACTGAAATGTCTGGGTTCCCCGTTTGCTCCCCAACCCCCCAGAAGGAAGTTGATGTAGTCCAAGAGGGTGGAAACAGTTGGTTCAATACTACCAGGCTACTGCTAGACTTTCCAAAATGTAAGTCCCAAAGTTTGGAGGGTAAGGTCCTCCCCACTGCCCATCCTGACACCAACCAGACTCTAAAAACATGGGTCCTTTGCCTCTTCCACCATGAGGTTGAGGGAGGAGAATGGGAGCTGGTTATATACTCCCCTTCCTTATACACATTTTTTCAGCCTCTCCATCATCATTCCTCTAGCTATTGTAAAAGTTCTGAAATAGTAATTCTGATGCATTTTTTAGTTTAATGGTTTTGGTGGAGGTACTGAAGCTTCCTATCCTGCCATTTTCTGTCATTTCACCCTTGCTTAATTTTTAGATGTGACTATCTTGGTCCTAATTGCAGCCACTTCCTTCTTAAGTCTGACAAAACTATTTGCTGATAATTTTTTTTATTATGGTGAACTGGACTGCACTGGAATCTGGAGTATGAATTACGTAGCCGTATAAGTAAGTCACTCAATAATTTACATTGTCAGTTTTGAGTTCTCTTAAAATTAATAATACTTTTTATTTGTATAGTGATATTTTTCACAGAACTAAGAGGAACTTTACAAATAACTCATTATACTATAATGTAAGAGTTGGGGGAAATATGGGTGTTTGTGTTTTTATAAGTGGAAAGCGTTGAACACATGTTCTCTGGTTGAGTATCGTCACATGAATCAGTAATCCAAGTCATATGTTTGAAGCGTTGACCTGGTATCAGTCCCTTGTTTTTTATAGCTGCAACATTACTTGGTAAAATAAAATATGAAAACTGTCAAGAACATGGTAGAAAGAATTTAATATTGAAACATTTCTTGTAATTTGTTACCAAAGTAGGTGAATCTGCATTGAAGGCAATGCAGAGTCAGTGAAAACCAAATCTTGCCCCCCTCCCTTTTTTTTTTTTTTTTTTTGCCACTAATGGAATTTATATTTTGTTAGGTTTTAAATGTTTAACTGTCCCTGGGAGTATTTGACACATTTTTTGGAAAGTTTTTTTGTATTGTTAGAAAAGTAGGATTTGTAGAATTCCATCATGAAAAGTCAGTCTTTAAGTATGGCATATTAAGTTTGGTTGTGTTTGAGAATTTTTATTTTGATGTTATTTTTCAGCTAAATGTGAAGGCTTGGCAGTTTTTTGTTTTTTTTTTAAGATTTATTAATGCATACAAGCTGGGGTGCAGGCCAAAGGTGTGGGGCAGTGAGAGGGTTCACCAGAGACAGAGTGGGGAGCAGAACAGGCAGATGGACCGAAATACACTGCTGAGGGGAGCAGTGGGCGAGGCAGTAGAGGTCTGCCGCGCCGTGCGGGAATGGGAATCTCCCCGGCCAGGCATTGAACTTGCGCTGCAGCTGCCCACAGTTCCACAGCACTGCGCTTAACCTGTTTTGCCACCGGGGAGGCCCAGGTTTGGCAGTTTTTCTTGTGATGAGGACTTCCAAGATCTGCTGTGTTAGAAATTTTCAAATATTCAGTACAGTGTTATTACTGTAGTCATGTTGTATATCACATCACCGGAGTATATTTTGTAACTGAAAGTTCCAGGTCATTTTCTTTTTTCCTATTTGCAAATGATATTTTCAGAATAATAGATTAAAGTCATCCTTGTAGTTTCAATTTATTTTTCTTTCACTTGGATAGTAATTTTATATATATGTGGATGTGTGTGTGTATTTGCATGAAAACAAAGCATTCCTCAACTTTCTAAGAATTCATACTAGGCAGGCTTAAAGAGAGGTACTTGCTTCACAGACAACAAATTCTTATTATAGGGTGACTGTTTCTGAGGACGTGATATTATATCCTCACCTTCATTCAGAACTTTGTTAACATAACTTTTGACTATCCATCTTGTTGTGCTTAATGTTTTAATAAGATTGGTCTAGCCAGTACATTTAATGTTGCTAGAAATGTGGGGAATGGAAGGTATTATGGACATCAGGATTGTATATGTGAGATAATTGAGGTCCACAGAGAGAAAGCATTTTTGTATCAAGTTATTACAGCTAGTTAGTGGTATGGTGAGGACACTAATCTTGCTAGTTCAGAGTAATTTTTAGTATGTCTTAGTCTTTCTATATCTTGGCTTCCTATCTTGGTTGTTCCATAATCTATTCTTCCATGAATTCTATAAGGCATTTACTATTTTTAAATAAAATTTCAATTTCAATTAATAGCATTATATTGACAGGAATATTGACTAGAAAAATCTTAACCAGTGCTAACCATGTTTCTTATTAAATACAACCAGTGAATTTTTTTCTTTTTTCCTTAATTTATCTTTACTAACAATTTTTTTTTAGCATTGTTTAGGTTTACAAAATTGAGGAAAATAAATGTATAGGAATTTCCCATATATCCTTTGCCCCTACACAATCAGTCTTCCCCATTATGTTCATTTACACCTCATAATTACCTAACGTTCATAATGTACACTACAGTTTACTCTTAATATTGTACACTCTATGGATATGGACAAATGTATAATGACATTTATCTGTCAGTATAGTATCAGTATTTTCACTGCTTTAAAAAATCCTGTTTCACCCTCTCCCCAGTTTCCTAGAAGCACTGATTTTTTTTTTTTAACTGTAGTTAACCATTCGGTGTCTGGTTTTTTGTTTAAAGATTTTTTTTAATTTATATTTTTGTGTAAAAGAACTGGGATGTAGGCCAGAGGTGTGGGGGGGTGAGAGAATTCACCAGAGAAAGAGTAGGGAGCAGAACAGGTGGATTTACTGAAATATACTGCTGAGGAGAGCAGCAGGAGAGGTCTGCTGCTCCATGTGAGTTAGCTCCCTAACTGGGGATTGAACTCAGGGTGTCCTGGTGGGCTGTCGAGATGACAGCCCTGAGACTTAACCATTGGCCACCAGGAAGGCTCCCCCAAGTGTCTGGTTTTAATTATTGTAAATTTTATAGTTTTTATGTTTGGAAATTAATGAGGTTCTCTAAAAATCTACTTAGACCTTAGAGTTTTTGTTTTTTAATCAAGCATTTGTTATTTCTTGGCATATACTAAACATTTATTTTGTGTCATGCCTGAAATAGTTGTGATATTTAATTTCTTCAGAGTCTAATTCTGCTGTTTGTGCTTATATTCATGACACTTTGTTTTCCTGTATGTATATGGTATTTTGACTGTGAGCTTAAGTGTCTTGGAATTTTATTTTTGGAAATTCATTGTGGGGTGGGCAAAATGTGGTTTTTCCAAGGTGAATTTGTATTCCTACCACTTGCGGGGTAGAAGGGGAAAGGGCACTATCAACTCAATCTCTTTGAATTAAATTCCCTGCTTGAGGTAGATTTTTAAGAAATCATATAACTTGTATGAATTTGGGTCACGAACTGTACGAGGGCCAACTTGTTATGAGTTTTGGGAAGACATTTATTTCTCCCCCTGCTCCAGTGCTAAGGGTATGAAAGGCAAGTTTCCTGTGGTACAGGTTTTTTTTTTTTTTTATTTTCCCTTTGACTGAATATACAGTTCTTCCCAGATCTCAGCATCATGCCTTGGTCTTGTATAGGTGTTCCTTTCTTGGCTGGATCCTATGTTTTAGTTTTAGCGCTGGTTTTTCCTGTGCTGCATTCTATTCAGTTGTCAGAATGAGGGTCTAAAGGTCACTCACTAGTGTTGGCAAGTACTCTTTAAGTGAAATCTTTGACATTTGCCATTCCACCATGACTTTTGGTTGTGTCTTTACAGACTCCTTATTTTCTTTACCAACTTAGTAAGCTGTTGTTTTTTTTTTAATTTAAAATTCTTACACCTTTTATTTGCTTTCTTCAAGAGGTGGGGCCACGGATAATTGTTTTTTTTTTTTTTTCATAATGAATTCTATGTTAGTAGGCACTGATCTAATTGTAATTTAAGTTAAAGAAATTAAGGCAAAAGTCAGAAAAAATGTATTGTGTGCTTGTCATGTAATCAGACAAAACAAATGAATCCTGATACCTCTGAAAGTTTTTGAGCAAAAATTCTTAGCTGAGCACAATTTTTCCCCTTTATTTCAGTAAATAATCACTAATTTCAGAACCATTATTACTTGTAGTAGAATCATATCTCTTAAATGTAGGGATGGAAAATTGTTTAGAACAATTACTCTTGGATATTAGTTTGTTCAAGTCTTAATTTAAAACTTGGGGTACTTGATTGATTGTTGATATGATATAATAGTCAGCCATGGACAAAAAAAAAATTCAAGGATTAATTTCTGAGGACTCTCCTAAAGTTACTAAAAATTGTACAGCAAAATTTTAGTTTGGTAGGTGGTTTTCACCCCTTATATCTAACTGTGATATTTTAAAAACACATTAAAAAATCACTCACCAGAAGCTGAATTTGTATAGTACATACTCTTTGCCTTTGTAGTGTGCATTTGGCTAGAGATAGGGATATGCTTTGATCATTTCTTCAGAGAAAATCTTGAATGCCATAAGAGTTGCCTTCTTGCATTCATAGACTCTGCTACACAATAGAACTACCCATAGTAAGCTGTAGGCTACTATGTTGCACCTTACCTGGAACTATCATAAAGTAATTTCATTCTTTTTATTTCTATTTCCATGTGTTACGTTTACTCCATCTCTAACAGTAATTAACTCTATGTTGAACTTTGTTGTTTGGAATACATATATTGGTTGACCTGAATTTTCCTGGAATTTTATGTTAATGCATTCATGTCCTCAGAAATGTTGATAAAGTGATTAGAAATAATAGAATATTGAGTTAGAAAAGACTTTAGAAATTACCTAGTCTTTCAGTTTTCTAAACATAGTTAGCCATGAAAACCTTACTTTGTATAAAGGCTTACTTGAAAACTCAACTGGTAAACTTGGAGTTGGAGGAGACATTACTGGCTCATGAGAGCAGCTTTTTGGAATTGTTGGGAAGAGGAGAAGAGAAACGATATTTATGGATGCCCGCTTATGTACCAGACGCCACCTTATGCTTTTACGAAAGTTTAAACTCACATATCTACCCTATAAAGTAGTTGATGACATTTTCTTTTACAATTCGGAAACTGAGATACAGAGAGGCTACTAACTTTGAAGCCAATGACCCAGAGTCAAAACTACGATAAGACAAGGGGTGGATGATAAACAGGCTATGGGGAGATATGTTTAAAATATACACAGTGTGTGCGTGTGGCATGTACTTGTATTACACTGGAGATCGAGAATGTTCATGTTATTCTGTGCTTATTCATCATAATGTTAGTGCGAGGCTGAGGGATACTCATAGACCCCCAAAATTGAAGCACTAAAGGGATCTGGCTATCCATACACACAAAGACAAAGCAGACTCATAGAGTGAAAAGATCTTTATTGTGCCTAGAGAGGGAAGAGAGGGTAATAGTTTCCCAATGAAACATCCCAAATTACCCATCCTGCTGTGGATAATTATCTAGCCGAATAGGATTGGCTCTAAGTGCGACCACTGGGGCCTGAAAGCTTGCCACAAGTCTAATGCACCTTCTGGCAGAGAAAAAGGGAAGGGGCAAGATAGGTCGGTCAGACAAGTTTGGGACCAAAAGGACAAAATTGAAGTACAAATCAAAATAACTATTGTTAGCCTCCCCACGTGTCTCCCCTCCCAGTCTCTCTTTCCATGTCTCCTTCCCAGCTGTACCTGGGTAGAAGTTGGGTTGCAAGGCTCTGTGCCCACCTGTCTTCCTGTTATGTACTGGTTGCTCAGCTTTTCCCCTAGGTCCCAGTAGCTGCACTGCTTGGCATATCTGGACTTGTAGTCCATGGTTGCTGTATGTAAGTGGGGCAGGAAAATTGGTGCCCCACTGTGCTGAGATGCATCTCCCCCTTTTATGGAGACGCCTCTGTAACACTGAGAGCCAGAATGCTTTACCCACATTTTATTGTTTCACATAGATGTTGTATTTTGGATAATAGCGCTTTCTCTTTATTTGCAGGGAAGTGGTTTTAGTTATTTGAATAAACCAGTATCTGGGCTTATTGATAGTTTTAAATGTATGTTTGAGTTGATGAGGATGGGAGTGGGACTTGCAGTGTTTCCACCAAGATAGTTTTGTTCATGGAACTTCCTGTTGCCGTAAGTTCATGTTATTATAAAAGAGTTAATTGATAGCCAAATTTAGAAATAAATGGCATCTCTAAATGAGTGCTTACATCAAGATTTTATATTAAACCTAAAATTAGTTCTTAAAGATAGCATATTTTATGTATATAGTGCTGGATGACTGGAGGACTTAAAGGAACTGGCCTTGTATTTGTGGAACCTGACCGCTGATCCCACCCTTTAATCAGTACTTTTCAGGTTGGATCCATTAGGAAGCTGAGTGTGTAGTATCTGTCCGATTCTAGGCTTCCCAGATTCAGGAATGACACTCAGTCAAAACAGCAGGAAGGGTTTCTGCACAGCAGGTGGTGGTGTGGCCAGTGTGCTTATGGTGATAGTGTTCGTTGTCTTGTATCTGGCTCTGTGAAGTAGTATTCAAGGTGGTGTTTGGGGATTTTGTAATACATCAGTTATTATCTGGTAGTGTGTTTTTTGGGGGATTATCAGGTAAACATAGGCAATGTTATTATGCCTTCAAATTTGCTCTCATTCTCTTCCAAACTGTTTGAGAAGTCTTTTAGTGTTATTGTGGTCCTCAAAAGTTTCAGTTCCCCCTCACTTTCCTTTAGAGACCTCAGATACACAGACCTGATTTGATCCTGTTTCTGAGACCATGTCCCATGGTTATTGCCTGCACAAGACCCTTTTTCGTGGATTTTTGATTTTACTTTATCCTTCTAATCTTTGTCTCCAATTCCACATCCCAGCCCTCTTCCAGTCCTGACACCAGTATGTTTAATGTACATTCTTCCAGCCCATTTGCCGTGTGCTATTTTATATACACAAGATGTCTTTTGTTGATCTTACTTTTTCTTTAATATATTTTTGGGAAGTGGTCATGGTTTTTGTATGTAAATCTGCTTCATTCATTCTAATATACTATGCCGTTGTTTTTTTTTCCCCACCCCTCCATGCCATTGTATTTTATAAAACGTCTAGATTACTGTCAGCTGGCAGTCATTAATGATACTTCAGTAAACATTCTTGTCACCTTTCCTTCTGTGAGACTCTTTCAAACATAGGCCTCCAAGAATTGTTAGGTCACTGACTATATTGTATTTATTATAACAATGTTTCAGTTTTCCGAGATGACTGCTGTCAGATTAAAACTGCTGTTTAGAGCATAATACAGAAGAGACTTTAATTCATTACTTAGAAAAAAGGAAATTATGAATATAACTTTCTGATATAGCAGAGTTCCTGCAAACTAATTTTTAATCACTTTTAATTTTTATTAAGCCTTTGTTATTATCATCCTTTATTTTCTTTCAGTGTGTTAATTTAAAATACAATTTTAAGACGATGTCTCTGTAGTGCCTGTATAATTGTGACAACATTATGAAAGCATTATAAACAATCAGATTTTTGTTTTTCACTCTTCAGGGCGCCAATGCCTCGGCATTAGAGAAAGAGATTGGTCCAGAACAGTTTCCAGTCAATGAGCACTATTTTGGATTAGTCAATGTAAGTATATATTGATACTTAGCTGCAAGTTATGGTTGAAAGTAGTTTTAAAGATGATGAATGCATTTCATAACTTATTAAAGGAAAGTTGTTCATTTGTAACAGGAGACTCAGTGCTGAAAAACTTTGATTTGGATTTTTAGAATTACCTTTAATGGAAAGGAAACTAAGTTTTCTAAAGTCTTCAAAGAAGAGTCTCAGAATAATTTCTAATTTGTCAGCTTGATTTCTTTCCTTTTTTGTGTTAGCATTTTCTCATAATCTGAATTTCACATGACCTATACCACATAGCCTCTATTCTTTGAGAATTATTCAAATGTCTAAACATAAGTGTTCCAGATGTACAGATAGAAGGACAGTTTTGTTACTCCCTCCTTGTGTCTCTAGGGTCTTTGTCAACTTACTTCAGGCATTTTTCTGGTGGTAGAGATAAAAAAGTACAGAACATCATACACACACAAAAGTCCCAATCCTGTGGAAATAATTTTCAGTTACATGTTATTAAAGCTTTAGAAGATTTTCTTTAGAATTTTAACTCTTTTCTAAATCATCAGAAAACACCACAATTTGTGTTATATAATTAACATGGTGGTTTAATTCTATGCTGTTGGACTGTATTGCTAAGGTAGACCAATAGTGAGTGTTTTAAAATATACATATTGGTGATAGAATACTTGTATATGCTATTGGACAACTTTTTTTTTTTAAGATTTATTTATTTATGCATACAATCTGGGGTATAGGCCAGAGGCATGGGGCGGCAAGAGGGTTCACCAGAGACAGAGTGGGGAGCAGAACAGGCAGATGGACAGAAATACACTGCTGAAGGGAGCAGCAGGCGAGGCAGGAGAGGTCTGCCGCGCCATGTGGAAATTTCCCTGGCTGCGCATCGAACTTGCGTCCTTGCTGCCGACAGCTCCACAGCGTAGTGCTTAACTGCTGAGCCACCAGGGAGGCCCCGCTATTGAACAACTTGATGTCACTAAGTACCAATGTGTAATTGTGATGTATGAGATTTCTTATGTGATTTGAGGAAAGCAGTTAAGAGTAGTGTACATATTTCCCTAGCTTGGGAATCTTCTCTGTAAGTACACTATGCTTATAGCAAAGAATAAGCAGACCCTGCCCTATTCTTCCCTTCCCCAGAGAAGACTACGTTTATTACTATCCTGGCTATCTTTTCTGGAAATTACTCTTATAAAGTGCTATAATGGTATTAAAAATAAACCTGTTGAGAGTCTGTTATGGTAGATAAGAAAGTTAGCTTGCTTCTACCACCATCCCTGTCGAACTTTCCCCCATTTTTCCAATATGGATTTAATTATTTGTTTTTCGGTCCTTAATTTGTTCTTCCCAAAAGTCTTAATAGAACTTAAAAAAGGAAAAAACAAACAGAAACATCTAAGATGAGTTTCTCAGTATCAGTTTCTACTGTGTCATTCCTATTAACCCTTCTTCCCTCTCCCTATGCCCTCTGGAGTCTCTCTCCTGCTCTGCAGCTTTTGCTGGTGGCCATACTCTCCCCACTGACACCCACTCACCTGAGCATTCCTTTGACTGACTTCTTTTTCTAGGTCCTGTCAACTTTCTTGGTTTTCGCCTTTGCTTTGTGGAACACATTGTGTAATTTCTCTAGGAAGTGTGCATGGGGGATAAACTTTGAGAACCTATGTTATTTAAAAATGTTTTGGTTATGGGCCTCCCTGGTGGCCTGAGGGTAAGACTCAGTTACTACTGCGATGGCCCACCGAGACAGCCTGAGTTCCATCCCCGGCGAGGGAGCTGACCCACATGGCGCAGCAGATCTCTCCTGCCTCGCCCGCTGCTCCCTCAGCAGTATATTTCAGGGGATCCACCTGTTCTGCTCCCACTCTTCTCTTTCTCTGGTGAATCCTCACCTCCTGCATCTCTGGCCTACACCCCAGTTCTTCTATGAAAAAATAAATTAAAAAAATCTAAAAGTTTTGATTATGTTATGACTAGATACATATGCTAGCATTCCTTCAGCTTTATGTGCTGTTGAGAGGACTGATAAAGTTTTAATCCTTTTTTTTTTTTAGATTTATTTATGCATACAAGAATTGGTGTGTAGGCCAGAGATGTTAGGGGTGAGAGGATTCCCCAGAGACAAAGTGGGGAGCAGAACAGGCAAATCTACACTGTTGAGGGGAGCAGTGGGTGAGACAGGAGAAGCCTGCTGCGCCATGTGGGTTAGCTCCCTGGCCAAGGATCAAATTCAGCCATCTAGGCGATAGTGCTGAGAGTTAACCCCTGTACCACCAGCGGGGCCCCAATTCTGGTTTTTGATCTCTTCTGTATGTGCCTCCTCCCCTGCCATCTTAAAAAAAAACAAAATGACCAAAAAAAAAAACCCATTTTTGGGAAATTTTAGGATATTCTCTCTCAACAATGTTCTGAAATTTCATGGTGTGTCTTGATCTCCCTTCTGCTATTAACTTGAGTATTATGATCCATTCAGGTTGATGATTCATTTCTTTTAGTTCTTGAACATTTCTGATGCTATTATTTGGATAATTCCCTTCCTGTCAAATTGATTATTCTTTTTTGAGACACTGTTAGTTGCACTTTGAAACACTTAGACTGATTTCTTTGTTTTTCTTCCACTTATATCATGTGCCTTTTTATTCTATATTTTAGACTATTCATCTTTTTTTTTTACCATCTCAGTGTACCTTTTATTTCTTAGAATATTACTTTTATTTTTTGATCTTATTTCATGGAGGCACCAGTGTTTGCTGTTTGTTTTTCCTTTAAATATTATTTATAATTTCATGGTTCCAGAGACTTTCTTGTGTTATTGCATTGTTACTATGACTTAGGTCATTTCTCTCCCCAGTTTTAAATTTTTGTCTTTCCTAGTGGAAACTTCCTTAAATTTTATTCCTAAATAAAAGTGAAGGTCTGAAAACTGATTAAGGCATTTTGTGTTTGGAAGAAGCTTGTCTACCCTGGGTTTCTCTTTAGGGTTGCTGGCCCTGGCAAAACAGGCTTTAAAAAACAAAACAAAACAGGTGTGGGGTAGTGTGGGCAAACTTTCAGTAGTTAAAACCTTTTCTTTGTGTCTCTTTATTTTCTCGTGGACTCCTCCAGTCTGTTCCTGTTCCTTGCCTCACTGCTGTGTCAGTGTCTCCTGTTGAGCTTCTGTGATAGGAAATGAAGACGAGTTAAGTGCCTAGTGTCCTTTCAAAGATTTATTATCAGACTTGTGCTTTTAGATGTTCTCCTTTCCACCCTGACCTCACAAACAAAAAAAATGCAGAGCCTTCAGAGGGCAGTCAGTGTCTCTGTCAGCTATCCATCCTTTATAGGCATACAGGCTTTTTCTTTTTCTCCATCTGTCCTCTTCTGTAAATTCAGTGTCATCCAAGTCTGTGATTGTTGTCTTTGGCCTTTTGAGTTTATCTTTAATCTGTTCTTTCACTGTCACTTTATTGAAGTTTCATGGGGAGTTGAATTAAATTAATATATTCAATTTTCTCTTGCTTAATGAGATGTTCGGCTTGTACTTCTGATATCTAAAATATTCCTACTTACATAAAGAATGTTTAGAATCAAAGACCTCATTTAAATTTTGAAGATGGCAACACCCGTTTCTTAAATTTCATTATTGCTTCCCTGTGGCTACCACTCTTCTTAGGTACAGAATGCCAAAGGTTAATATGAGCTTATTTTCTTTAGAACAAAAGTTTTTATATTGAAGCTATTTAACCTTCTCTAGTATAAATATTTCAGTGTCTCTTTTTTTGTGTTAATTTTTTATAGATAGCTTCTGAACAAATTTTTAAAAATCCTAGATAAAGTCATATAAAATTACTTCTAAAGCTCTAAAATATTTTGTCTATTGTTATGTTGTTGTTTTTAACTTAATGGTGTCAGTATCAAAAAATGTCAGTTATGTTAAAAAAACAAGGGTTTCTAAGAAAATTATCATTTATATTACTTTTTGTAGATCAGTCTAAAATCAAGAGGGTAGTATTTGTTCTCCTTGAAACTGAGTAACAGGTTGAAGGCAAGAGAAGCAGGAGGGAGAGAAGTTTGGAAGAGACTAAGAGGAAGTTTTGTTTTTGTCCCCATCTAAAGATTCATTTGTTCAATAGAAACACAGTTTCTGGTCTGTGCAGTTATTTTGATAAAGAATTGCAATCTCTAAGCTAACCAAGATTTTGGATGATTGATTGAACATCTGGAATTATACTCAGAAATGAATTGGTGCTCAGAGTAAATGTAGCAGAACTAGTACAATGATGAACTTTTTCTGTGATGTGTACTCTAAAGCTGTTTGGTAATTGTTTTCTATAACTTTAACCCTTTCTGTGTAAGTCCTATTTCTCAACTCTTAAATTATCATCACTCTTCTGTTTCGTTTTCCTCTGCTCTTTATATGTGGAGTTAACCCACTATAGTAATCCCTTAAAAAATAAGGTGGGAACTTTTTGGGGTGGGGAAAGGTCACTTTTAATTTAGAGATCAACATTTGAACTTTTTCTTCCTTCCCTCTACCTGTCTGCCAAGTAATGTTGTAAACAACATGGAATGTATGAAATAATGAAAGTTTCTTTAAGAAACTTTGTGTTAATCTTTTCTAACAGTTGGATTTTGTGTTTTTTCATTAACCTGTTCTTAGCTAAGTATGCATTTCCAGATTCATTACAAAGAGTATATACTGAAAGAGTTCCTATTAGACCTGCCTGATTGATTCTCTTTCTCTAATCATTGAGTGGTACAGTCACGAAATAGCACTTGCTTTTGGGAAATAGTACATGTATTTGGGGGACTAGAAAATAAGCCCTTTTTTTAAATGGAGAAAAGAAAAATAAACACAGTTTAGTTAACCTAGCAGGAAATTCAACAGAGTGATAACTCAACATTGTCAATGGCAATCTATTTCCATTGCAGGTATTTTTATTTTGGAAAAATATTTTCACAAATAAAAGCTTTTATGGCAGTTTAATGATAATTTTCATGTCCATTACTGTAATTTCTTTAATATGGAGAGTGGGGGATTGCTTATTGGTTTATCTCCTGTGGATACATTAACAGTCTTGATGTTACAAAGTCAGCGTAATACTAACAGGGTGTTCAGAGCCTGTCTTGAGCAGACAGTGGAGTTTTTGAAGCTTTCTCTTGCTGTAAAATATCCCACTTACATGTCACTTGTTTATATAGTCAGCTAAACTCATTGAAAACAAACTGTTTTAATCTGATAAACCAGATTGCCTTTCTCCCTTATATATTGAGCTAACGAGTACTTACATTATTAAACTTGATAGTAGAGAGTGATTTAAACTGTAGTATCTCTTTGCTACTTTTTTGTGCAGCCTATATTCTTTTAATAGCCCTTTCCCTTTTTCATTGTGTGGTTCTATATTAAATTTATAATATAATAAACCCCAACACACAGTGTGTTGGACTCAATCTATTTGTGAGACTGCTATGGAATGTGCATTACCCCAAAATCTTCATTGTAAAATGAGTGTTGTGTTCCTAGAGTATCTTATAAAAGACTGTTTAGCATGAATTGCCAGCATTCACTAGTTGGAATTCTGGATTCAGGCACCATTATGGAGGAGAAAGAGACATAAAAATGAAACTTTTCATTTGTGGTTGTAAAAGTTGACTAGACAAATGTCTCTTGGTCCTATTTTCTTTTGCATTGATTTCATTCTCATGTAGATTTCCTCCACCTGATGGCCATAGGTTACTTGAGGTTTACATTATCAGAGGTCCCAGAGAATGTCCACATTAAATCTGACAAAATTATTCTGTCCCATGTACTCTTTGACTAGGTTGATTCAGTTGCCCAACTTGGTTGCCATTTATAAAAGGCCTTGTGATTGACTACCCTACAGAATTTGTGTAGTAGAGAAGTCATTTTCTGTAAGGAAGCGTGAGGCAGTTTGAATAAGGGTATGGGGTGAGGAATGGATGTCCACTAGAAAAATGGAAGGCATTGCTGTAGTGAAGGTGGTGGATGTAGGTAATGTGGAATACAGTGTAATAAAACAGGGTCGTCTAAATAGAAACTGCGGTCAGGGGAGAAGGATCTTCTCTTGGAGAGGGTATTCATAGGATAAGGTGCCTGTCACAGCCTCCAGCATAGGAAACTAGTATTTAAGTATTTTGAAACATTTTTAAAAGGTGATACTATTAACATAATGTGGTTAAAATCTATAGTCTCAGAATGAAATATGTAAGATAGCCCTTTGGGTTATTAGGGGAAGAAAATCTAGAATTTCTAGTGTTTAATCTAAAATGAAAGACAGATTAAGCTTTGCTCATTCTTAATAAATGGATTGTACTGGTACCCAGACTCTGAATGGGTGAAAAGGGTCTATGTTACTTCAAGTTCCCCACTGCTAAAGAATTGACAGTATAACCTCTTAGTCATTTATGCTGTGCAGTCTATTAAAATTTAAATGTAGATTGAGATTATTTCATCTAATTTCCGCTCATCTGCTTCTTCAGTGGACAAATAACTTTAAAAGATTGTTTCAGAAATAGCTGTGTAGTGAGGATTTACTACCTAAGTGCTTCATATAGATTATTCAGTTAATTCTTCACATGGTTCTAAGAGGTAGGGTTATCACAAACCCCATTTTATAGATGAGGAGACTCATGACCAGATTGATTCAGTGAGTTTGCAAGGTCAGACAATTGAACCAGATTTTGAACTATACAGTTTGGCTTTAGATTATATGTGCTTAGTTATTTGGCTTAGATTGTATGTGCCCTGCTGCACCAAGGCAGGTATTTCCTAAATGAACTCAAAAAGGGTAGAACGGATCAAAATCTTAAAACCATAATTAAAAAGTAAAAACTGTCTTTACTTTTCACTTGGACCTATATAGGGATCTTTGTGAAAACGTCTTTTACAATTTTGCTTATCATTAGAACCACATATCCAAATAAACAGAAACCAGCTGCGTCACATCACTATATTCAATCTATAACCCACAGTTTGCAGATGTATATACTTAGTCTCATTGCACACATTTAAATATTAATATTTTCTAATGAAAACAAAAAAAAGAATGTAAATGTGCACAAGTATAATTGGTAGTTCTGTTTTTATAAGGTAATTTTGTTTTTAACTTTTTTAGGAATCATAGTGTTTTTCATGGTTACTGCACCAATTTACATTCCTACCAACAAACAGAGCATAAGGATTTAATTTTCTCCACAGCCTCACCATAACCTGAGATTTCTTGTCTTTTTGATAATAACCATCCAAACAGGTATGAGAAGGTATCTAGTAGTTTTGATTTGCATTTCCTAAATGGTTAGTGATGAACATCTTTTCATGTACCTCTTGGTTATGTGTCTTTGCAAAAATGTCTGTTCAGATCATTTACCCATTTTTAAATTGGATTGTTTGGTCTTTGCAGTTGAACTGTATGAGTTCTTTATATACTCTGGATGTTAATTCTTTGTTAGATATATCATTTGCAAATATTTTCCCCATTTGATAAATTGCCTTTTCATTTTGTTGATTTCCTTTACTGTGCAGAAGCTTTTTGGTTTGATGTAGTTCCACCTGTTGATTTTTGCTTTCCCTTATCCCCATTGTGTATTCTTGACTCCTTTGTCATAAATTGACCACATGTGCATGGGTTTATTTTTGGACTTTTGTTTTAGTCTGTTGATCTTTGTGTCTGCTTTTATGTCAATACCATATCATTTGATTATTCTAACTTTGTAGTACAGTTTGAAGTCAGGGAGCATGATACCTCCATTGTTCTTTCTCATGATTGATTTAGCTATTCAGGGTCTTGTGGTTCCATACAACTTTTAGGACTGTTCTATTTCTGCAAAAGATGACATTGAAATTTTATAGTGATTACATTGAATCTGTAGATTGCTTTGTTCCAACAATTCTTTCAAACCTTAAGTAAGGAATATCTTTCCATTTATTTGTGTCTTCAGTTTCTTTCAATAGTGTATCGTATTTTTTTGCACACAAGTCTTTTATCTGCTTGGTTGATATTTATTCCTAGGTGTTTTACTCCTTTTTATAAATTATAAATAGAATTATTTTAATTTCTCTTTCTAATTGTCATCAGTGTATAAAAACGCCGCAGATTTTTATATATTAGTTGTGTATGTTGTAGCTTTACTGAATTCACTTACTCTGATTGTTTTTGGTGGAATCTTTTAGGGTTGTTTATATATAAATTTGTCATCAGTAATTATTGACATTTTTTTCTTCCTCCTTTTCAATTTGTATGCCTTTTATTATTATTGCCCAATTGCTTTAGCTAGAACTTCTGATACTATGTTGAATAAAATAAATGAGAGTCGGCATTGTTGTCTTATTCCTATTTTTAGAGCTTTTAGTTCCAGATCACATGGCCAGTAGGAGAGAGATTCATAGTTCAGGTTTTAACTCAGTAGCCGAAGTCTGCGTCTTTCTAATAGATTAATGTGATCTGGCATTTCAGAATTTTAGTAATCACTGAAATGCTGTCACATTGATGGTTTTTAATTTAACGTTTCAGGGATTTTTTTCTCCCCTTTTTATGGTATCTAAGAACCCGATAGAACAACTCACTTTTATGTCTTTTTAAAAAAATACACTGAGTTATATTTTAAAATGAATATTTGTTAAATGTATAGAATGTTTAGTATAAAATTTGTACTGTAATTGAGAGAATTTAAAAAGAACAAAATTATCCAGAATCCTAAATCTTAGGTAATCTTCCTATTCGAAATACATTGTTATTTTCATAAAGGCCAAATTTATTGCAAATGTTTTCTTTCAATTTTAACTTAAAACTGATACCTAAAGCCTCCATTTAAATATTAAGGTAATTATTTCTACACTCAGATACCTTTTACTTTATGAGTCATAAAAAAATTTTCTGTTCTCTCAACTATACACTTGGAAATTCTTTCTCTTGAAAATGTGTTGCCCCAAATTTAACCAAAAAATTTTTTTTTCTATTCTAGTTTGGGAATACGTGCTACTGCAATTCAGTTCTTCAGGCACTTTATTTTTGTCGTCCATTTCGGGAAAAAGTTCTAGCATACAAGAGTCAACCGAGGAAAAAGGAGAACCTTCTTACCTGCTTAGCAGATCTCTTCCATAGCATAGCCACTCAGAAGAAAAAGGTTGGAGTAATACCTCCCAAGAAGTTCATAACAAGATTACGGAAAGAAAATGGTAAATTGTCTATTTCTTAGTATATTGCTAACATAAGAGGAAGGTTAAATATTGCAGCATACTACAATTCAGGAAGTGCACTGACTGAGCATCTTCTTTATGCCTGACAGTCATTGAAAAATCAAAGATAATCTTGTCTTTTGGAAAATGCTACTTTAGTGGGGAAGTACTTACGTAGCAATTAATATGAAGTGTAATTTGAAGTGTAATTCCTGTTTGAAGTACTGTGTACAAAGATCAAATTCTATCTGTCAGGAAATGAGAAATGACTGTTTTATGGCTTGTGTGGTTTTCCTATCAAGAATGAAATTTTTTCTCTCATTATTTTTCATTTATTTTTGTAATAAGTTCATCAATAGTAACTCATTTGATCATTATAATAACCTCACATAAAGAGTGTGTTCTTTCCCCCATTTCAGCTGTGGGGGAAAAAAGGGAAACTAAAAGACTTAACAGGAGTCACACCCTAAGGAAAGGAAAGAGACAATCAAACCTTCTGACTTAGAGTAGGTAATTTTAATTCCAACCTACACCTTTAAAAACACAGTGATTAATAAAGCCTGACTTTCCTTTTCTTTCTTAAAGTATTTTCCATTTACTTTTCATAGCAAGCTGTTTGCTTTAGAACATATTGCCTCACTTTCCTTGAGGTAACTGAGAAGTGAGGATCCCACACTTCTTTTTCCCAGATGACTAAGTGCAGTGTTCTTTCTAATATATGCTACCTCAGAAAAAATAAAATGGGATTTAAATAACATGTAGAATTCTGAATTTCATTTAATGTAAGCATTTCAAACACTGTAGAAAAAAATTGAGTGGTAGTTATAGTTTGCTTTGTTGTTTATCATGCAGAAAGATACCCACTGAACTGTGATTTGAGCAGTTTTTAAAGGTTTGTTGTTAAATACATCAATAGGTAATCGTACCCTTAACTCACTTGAACGCTACTCGTTATCACTGAATTGAGATAAACCTGGGTCAGACCATGTTTTGTAAAACATAACAATATGACTATAGGCTCTTTTTCTTAAATCTTAACACATATTAAAGGATTTGTTCTTTTTATCCATATAAAAATATAGAGCAGTTAATTAATTGCATATGAAAACGTGTTTTTTGTTTCTCCTAATGAAAGCTAAGCATGTTTTCGTTCTTAGATTACAGATCTGTATATATCTTCTGTTTATAAGAAAGGCAAATACTACACCTGAGGAGAGAAATCAAAAACTATAAAAATGAACAACAATGTAAGAAAATTAAAAAGTTAAAGTAAAAAGAAATCCAAATACAGCTCTGTAATACTGTGAACTAAGTTATTTAAGTCTTCTCATTATTTTTGTCTGTATGGTGTGAAACTAAGCATTTTGTCCTGGTAGAAAATTTATTTACAGAATAATTGAACATGCTATCCTTTCCAAGCAATTTCATTAATGTTTTCGAAGCATTCAACATCAGAAACATGAACTTTACATAGTACACTTAATATTTCCCTTTTCATTTAATAGTACATTTATCTTGACCACTTTGAGTGTATTCTGTTTTAGATTGGGCTATTGAACAAAAATAACAGACTAGGTGACTTAAACAATAATCATTTAGTTCTGGAGATTGAGAAATCTGAGGTTAAGGTGCCAGCAGATTCAGTATATGATGTGGGCCTCCTCCTTGCTGTTCTCTCCTATGGTGGAAAGAGAAAGAAAAGCCAGCTCTCTTATGTCCTTTCTTATAAGACACTGATCTCAGCCCTCAAGACCTAGATTACTCAACAAAGAGTCCATCTCCAAATAGCGTTACTTGGGGATTAGGGTTTCACATATGAATTCTGTGTGGTTGGGGGGATATATCCAGTCCATAATATGATCTTTATGTGTGTAGTGATTTTCAAAAATATTTAGATTGACTCATGCTAAACATAGAGCTCAAGTTACTGTGCTTTAAGTTCTGTGTGGTTAAATACCAGTGGCTTTATATGTTTATTTGTCAAAGCTGAGATATTTTACCAATAGTTCAATGTTTTCTGAAGTTTTTGTGTGTTTAGGTGGAGTAATTTCATGCATAGTAGCCATCTTAAATAATTTATTGAATGAGACTGATTCCAGAATGAATAGTCCATACCTATCTTCTAATAAGTTTAATTTCATTTTTCTGTACTTCAAAAACAGTATTTATTTATTTATTTTTTCCCTTTTATTTTATTTTATTTTTTTTAAATATATATTTTTATTGTTATTTATGTCTTTTACATTTTGTATTCTCCTTGGGTAGCCCACCACCAATTCACCCGTGATCCATCTCCATGGTCCCTTGTGTTCTTTTCTTTTTTCTTTTTTTTTTTT
>PVIJ01016753.1:0-31693 GCA_004024925.1 Scalopus aquaticus | reverse complement strand
CAAGGGACCATGGAGATGGATCACGGGTGAATTGGTGGTGGGCTACCCAAGGGGAATACAAAATGTAAAAGACATAAATAACAATAAAAATATATATTAAAAAAAAAAAAGAAAGCTGGGGAGGTGATTAGAGAACCACCAGGATAATGGGGAGAAGGAAAGTGAGAATTCACAAAAGCAAGAGGGTGAACAGAAGACAAAGCAACAGGTGTTATAGGTGACTCACTATGGAATCATCATTTCTTCATCGGCAAAATGCACTTAAGATTTATCTTGTAAACTTGGTTAGGAGTATAAAGCTTAGTTATCAATGGGAAGAACTTGTCCCATAGTAGTTATTCAATAATTGACAGCCATGATTTTTGAATTTGGAACCAGACTACAATTCTCACAAAATTACAAAATTTTGAAGCCTTCACAGTTCATGCCCATTTTAAATTTGAAACGGTCTGGTTTTGGCTAAGTTCAAAACTATTCATTTGATCAATTATCAATATAGATCTTTGAGATAAAAATAAATTGGAGATTGTCTCTGCCCTCAAGAATGTCCTGACCTAGGACCAAAATTTTCCCCAGTGATGTTGAAATCAGAAAATATCTGATCAATAGGAGCAAAGTTGATGGGTTTTGGGCAGCTGTTGGAAATATAAACAACCACCTTTCCCTCCCATTCTGCAGCTGTGGTGAGGGACTCTTAGTGAGGAAATTGTCTTTACACAGGGTTCTAGACAGATAAATAGCAGGTGTCACTTCACATGGGTAGTTTTAAATTAATAATATTTGTTCAATATTTATTTTGTACAGGTAAAATGAAATTGACTTTTTTTGACTCTAGGGCAGGTAGTTGGGTTAATGATAGGCCTTCATTTATGACATCTAATCACAGAGATCTTCAAGGGATTGCTCTTATTTCTTTTATTTAGTTATGCTCTTAGATCTCTATTTCCCTCTCCTACCCCTGCTGCCTTTTGAATGCATTTAATTTACATTCCTTTGTCTTCTAGAAAATGGCACTTTATTATTTTGAGTATTTCAAATTTTCACAAATAAATCATTTATAATTCATTTCAACTTTTTTTTTAAACAATACTATATAGTTTTACAGTTCCACCTGGATTAGTATATGCACATTTTATCCATTACATCCATCCCTACCATTGTATTCTACGCACTTTTCATCCATTCCCCTGGAATGGCTACTCAGAATGCCTCCAAATCCCATGCCATATGTGACATCCTGGTACACCTTCACTATTCTGTGGAAGTTCTTTGGATGATAAACAGGGTTTGAATTTCTGGGTCTTAGATTATATTAGACAAAATACTGATGGCCAGATGCACCAGCCTCTTATACCAGAGCTGCGGGTGAGTGTTCCATATCCCCAGAATTCTGCCTCACTTAGCACAACCTAGGTTTTTTTTTTTTTTTAATATTTTTGCTATTCTGTTAAGTGTAAATGACAGTGCATTGTTTTAATTTCCATTTCTCTGATTGCTAATGAGTTTGAGCATCAATCTAATGCTTATTAACATTTAGGGTTTCTTTTTCTTTATTGATTACCTAGCCACATAACTTCTGCTTGTTTGATGGATGAAGAATTCCTGTCTTTTCTATCAAATTTGCATTAGTTGAATTTACATTCTAGATACTAGTCAGTTTTCCATTTAGACATTGCAAGTATCTTTTCCCAGTCTGTATTTTCTGTTTTTACTGAACATAAACTCATGATGTTTATGATGTTTTAAGAAGTACTTCTCCCTTCAATAGCAAAGATATTCTCTTAGATTTTCTTCTATTATTTTTATTGTTTTACTTTTCAAGTTTTTGTTTTTGATCAGTTTGCAGTCCACTTTTGAATGTTACATCTTTCTCCATAGGGTGAGCCAGTATTTCCAATGCATTTATTAATCTTTCCAGGGCCTACTCATTGATGAGCCATGTAACTTTTGTCATAAAATGTATTTTTATGTTTTTGATGCTGTATCACAGAGATAGATAGACAATCATCTCTTTTAATTTTTTAAAAATTTATTTGTTTATGCATATAAGCTGGGGTGTAGGCCAAAGGCATGGGGGAGGGGGTGAGAGAATTCACCAGAGACAGAGCAGGGAGCAGAACAGGCAGATCTACTGAAATACACTGCTGAAGGGAGCAGCAGGGGAGACAGGAAAAGGTCTGCTGTACTATGTAAGAAGCTCCCTGGCTGGGTATCGAACTTGTGCTGCAGTGGCTATGGATAGCTTCATAGTGCAGCGACTTAACCCATTGCACCACCAGGGAGGCCAAAGTATCTCTCCTTAATCTGCCTTAGTTTTGGAAAGAGCAAGTACCCATATCCCATCTTAGCTAGTCATGGACTTTTATTCTTTCTAATAAATTTGAACGAAACTTTATCTTGTTCTTTGAAGGATACACTTATTATTTTTATGAGATTGCTTTGAGTTTATAGATTAATAAAAAACTGCCATATTTGTTCTATTATTTCATCCTATCCGACAATCTGGAATGACTAGATTTGTTCAGATTTTCCATATCCACTATTAGATTTTCTAAAGTTGTCTTCATATAGGTCTTGTGAGTTCTTGGTTAAGTTAATTCTCAGATATATTATCGTTTTTGTGACCATAGTGTGTCATATGTTTTTTTATTACATTTTTTAAGTTAGCTATTGATGGTGTTGAAAAACGTTATTGACTTTTTCGAGTTGATATTGTATCTGGCTACCTAGTCTAACTTTTATTGATTGTAATATTTGTTGATTGTGTTACATCTTCTATATATGATTGCATTAGCTGTAAAGTTTGACAATTATATCTCTTCCTTTCTAATTATCCCTCACTGTTTTCCATTCCTCTTTTTTTTTGGGGGGGGCAATAAACAAAATCAGGGGGAATGGATATTCTTGTCTTATTCCCTGTCTTCAAAGGAATGTTTCTAGTATTTATCCAAAATGTGCATTATTTATTGTAGATTTTAGATATAGAAACTGTACCATGATAAGAATGTTATCCTTTATTCTAGTTTGCTTGGAGTTTCAATCATAAGGAGATGTTGAGTTTCATTATTTTTTTCTGTCACTTGGGATACTTTTATGATTTTTCTCTTTCAGTTTATTAATAATATGATATTTCCCCCCTCCGAGATGCTACCTGCTTTTCTCTTAATAAAAAATCATACCTATTTCCTTATGTGGAAAATAAAGTTCTATTCTTTGCTATGAATGTAAAGTCTTTACCTTAATATTTTCAATTAGTTAATTTTACAGTTCTCTGCTGTATATACATGGGGAACTTAAGTCATTCACACTAATTAATGAAAGGGATATGATGAATATAGTTTCTTTGTCAACAAAACATTTCCACTTTATAAACTTGTGCTAACTCTTCAACTTCTTTGATGGCATGTTAAAAAAGTTTTAAATTAATTTAACATGTTGTAGTTTTCTGAACAAGTAAGAGATTTCTGATGTTCAAAATTCAAAAGGTTCTAAAAGGTGTAAAGAGAAAGTAATTTTCCCTCCAATTCATGTCCTTCATCTGTCCAATTCCTTTTTCTGAACTAAATTAATGCACAGAATTAGCAAGTATAGAAATATTTATGCATATGTAAACAAATATGCACATATAACCTCTGAAAACCTTTTTTTTAAACAAATGTATTAATAGAGCTACTTAGCACTTTGCTTTATTCATTTCTCAAATAGCTTAGAAATCATTCAATTACATAAAGAGCTTTTTATTATGGCTGTTTAGTATTTCATGATATGGATGTGACTTAATGGATGAATAGTCCCCTACTAATAGACATATAAGTAGTTTGCAGTTATTTGTTCTTATAAACATTATTTCATGTATGTGTGAATATATTAGTGGGAAAAAAATTCTTAGAAGTAGAATTTTTGGTCCCAAGATAGTTGCAGATATATTTTTCATAGGTTTGCCAAATTATCTTCATCATAGAGATTGCAGTTTTTACAGAAATATGTAAGTGTACTTGTTTTCTCTATATTTTTACCAACAAAGTATATTACACTTCTCCAATTTGATATGTGAAAATTGTATCTCAGTAAAATGTCAATTTATATTCCTAGAACTGTAAATTGATTTGAGTGTCTTTTCAAATGTTTGAGTCATTTATATTTTCTCATCATTTATTTTTTTTCTTTTCACAGGAAATCCAACTATTTCCTGTGCTCATTTTTCTATTGGGTGGTTGTTTATTAATTCATTGATTTGTAATAGTGCTTTATGTATTAAGAAGACTATGAGTTATAATTTATTCTACTTTAAAATATTTTAACTTTGTTTTATGACAGTTTGGGCCATGTTGATTTTTTAAAATTTTATATAGTGTACAAGGAGTTGTATTGTACAACTCCTTATGGTTTCTGAATTTTGCGCCATATTTGGGCCTCCCTCATTCCAACTTTATAAGCAAAAGTTTCTACTGTTAATTTTCTACTTTCATCTTTTTTTTTAAGATTTATTTATTTATACATACAAGCTGGGGTACAGGCCAGAGGTGTGGGGCGGCGAGAGGGTTCACCAGAGGCAGAGTGGGGAGCACAACAGGCAGATCAGAAATACACTGCTGAGGGGAGCAGTGGGCGAGGCAGGAGAGGTCTGCCACACCATGTGAGATTCTCCCAGGCTGGGCGTCAAACTCGCATGGCGCTGCCGACAGCTCCACAGCGCAGCGCTTAACCGCTGCGCCACCAGGGAGGCCTACTTTCATCTTTTGCATTCAACTTTTGACTATTTGATCCTATCTGAAGTTAACATTTGTCTGAGGTATGAATCCAATTGCTTTTCCCCCCAGGCAACCACCCAGCACTATTTACTAAATAATTTCTCTCTTCCCCATTGATTTCTGTTCCACCTTTATCATATTCTAAATCCATGCTGCATTTTGACCTGTTGTCCATTAGTATACCAGCACCCTATAGCTTTATTTACTGAAGCTTAAAATATGCTTTATCTTGGAGTGCTAATCTGACCCTCCTTCTCCTCTTCCCCCATCCAGTACTCTTCTTCAAAGGTGTCTGATATCATTGGTTGTTCATATTTCATATGAAATTTAGAATCATTTTATTGGCCTTTCTATTGGGATTATATTGAACTTGAATTCATTTAAGGAGTGTTGACATCATATAATGTCATTTCCTTTATACACTTGACCCTTCAGCAGCATCTCGGGTCCACTGGTATGTGGATATTCTTATAAACAGACAGGGTAGATGGATGACATAGGCCAGTACACTACAGTCCTGGAAATGCTTTTTCTCTAAGATATTCACGATAATTTTTTTCCTGCCTTACTTTATTCTAAGATTACAGTGTATAATACATATACCATATAAAATATGTGTTCATTGACTATCAGGTTTGGGTCAACAGCAGGTTATCAGCAAAGATTTGGGGGAGTCAAAGGTTATATGCAGTTCAAGTGTCATATTTTTATTTCTAATTTTTTTAATCCAAGATATAAGTGTACATAGTCAGACTCTTCTTTTTTAAATTTTTTTGAAGCTTGATTTATTTATGCTTACATGAGCTAGGGTGTAGGCCCGAGGTGTGTGTTGGGGGGGGGAGGGGTGAGAGGATTCACCAGAGACAGAGTGGGGAGCAGAACAAGTGGATCTACTGAAATACACTGCTGAGGGGAGCAGGGGACAAGATAGGAGAGGTCTGTTGCGCCATGTGGGTCAGCTCCCTGGCCTGGGATCGAATTCCTGCTGCAGTGGCTGTGATTGCTTCGTAGAGCTGAGGCTTATCCCCTTGCTCCACCAGGGAGGCCCAGTCAAATTATTCTTTAATGTATGTAGACATTAGCAGTCTCTGAACCAGAAGCAACCACTTTCACCTGCTATGATTGTGTTAACCCCATATTTTTAAAGAAGTGACTTTTTTATTGATACTAGTAATTTTTCTGCTTAACACATGCATTACTAACTTCTCACTGAGGAAGATAGTTTAACTCTCTTGCTCCATCCCACCCAAGGCACACAGGTGTCCTTTTTACCCACCTTCTCTATCCTTCCAGTAAAGTTATATCCTAATTTTAGTTAGATCAACATTCCATGTTTACGATATTTTGACTATGTAAATGTCATTCAAAACTGAACCATGCAGTAAATTATGATTATTTTCCCTGCCTGCACAACTATCATGTTTTCCCTGAAGCTAATATTTGCCTTGTTTATGTTTTGTTTACTTCATTTTTATGTTTTTATTACTAATTCAGCCAAAACTCTTTGCCAATTATCTCCAGCTCTTCTCAAAATAATCAGATGCTTCAGTTACTTTTTCAATTTCATCCTCCTACAGAAAGCTCTTCCAGAGCCTCTGACCTGTTCTGCTCTGGGGTTTGCCCTCTCTGCCTGGTGCACAGCTCTCCTCCTAGGGTCTTCCTTCACCATCAGCCTAGAGACCCTCTATGCTTCATGCCCATCGCCTCTGACTCCTGCTTCCTTATCATGTTGCCTTGCTAAGGATGTGTATCCAAGAGACCAAAAAGTGAAGACCTTGTTTTCTTCTATTGTCAACTCTGGCACCAACCTATCGATCTGACCAGAAATACTTCTGAAGGCATTGTTCCACTGCATTCCAGCACCCAACACTGTTTTTGAGAAGACTGAAGTCACTATGGTTCAAGATCATAAACTGCTCCCCACACCCTGCCCAAGCGTATAGGATGCACTCAGTGTTTCATGATCTAAAATCTCACAAGGCTATACTTTATGTGGATCAAAGTTCATCCATTTATTTGATTAGATTGGGCTATTTCACTTTGGCAATACACGCTCTTTACTTCTCAGAAGTTTTTCTTGAACTCTTTTACTGATTATTCCATCCCTTTATTTTCTCTGCTTTTTCCCCCTGGAACATTATTATTTGTATGTTGGAATGAATAGTTTGCTAATGCTCCTGTTTATGTTATTTTCAAAATCTCTGGGTTTTTTGCTCTGCCTTTCAAGAGATTTCTTAGCTTCATCTGCAAATTCTTTTATTGAGTCTTAATATATACCACTATATTTTTAATTTCCAAGAGCCCGTTACTGTTTTTCTGAATGTTTCTTTTTTCTAACATTTTGTTTACAGTTTTACAGTATGTTCTCTTATCTCTCTGGGGATGTTAATAATAGTTGTTGCTGTTGTTTTTTAAGTTGTCTTCAACACTGAATAGTCCATTTCCTCCAAATTGCTTTGTTCTGCTTATTTGTTTTGATCTTTATCTCTTTTGATGCTTTCCCCAAATATCTCTATCTGGTGAGAAATGTTGAGACTAAGACAAGTCTCATTGGGAAGGGACAGATTTAGAGAGGAATTAAAGAAATAGATGTATTGAAGTTAATCATTGATTTAAGCAGGGGGAGGTGAAGAAAGAGAAGGTGGTTCTCTAGGTTTTAGATTCACAATATTAGAAGAAACTGTTCACTATGGAAAATACTGAGTTTGGTTTTTCTGTGGCTTATGTCTTTTTTTTTTCCACTGGTAAGAAGTTTCTGTTTGTAGTATTTTTACATAATCCCCTGACAATGTACTGTGTGCATTCTCTAAATCCACATCTTCAAGCCCAGAACCACAGCAAATGTACATCTAGCCCCTTGTGTAGTCTGGAGATACACTAACTATCGGCCAGCCAATTCTGGCTGCATCTTACACACTGTAGTTGGGACCTGAGGAGACGACAATGAGAACAGCCCGGTCCCTGACCCTGAGGTCCTGTGTCCAGTGGAAAAACTTGGCCCAATAGCCTTGATAAAACAGAAGTTCACACATATCACCATAAAATGCCAGAGGAAGAGAGTTAGATAACTATGGACTGAAAGTTACTGTGAGTTTACCAAAATGCAGTGTTTACCCAGGAGAAGAACAGAGTGGAAACAGGAAAGGTGCAATGTGTGGGCACAGAAAGAGTTTCTGTTTGACAGGAGACAGAGCCCTGGAAATAACAGCTTACCATCAGTGAAATAACCCAGATGACTAGTTGAACATTGTCTCTCCGCCTTTGTCTAACACGCAGCATACTCATGACTCGTGAGAGGAATAAATGAGACCATCAAGGTGTCCCTGCGGAGGCCAGTTGTCTCACCCTCTCCATACCGAGCAGCAGAATTCCCAGTGATGGCACAGGTTAGTCCCCACGTGGCATGATGTGTAATGTTTCTGAGTGGCCAATTAATTCTGCTAATCACATTAGTGACAATTAGCAAGATGCTCCTCTGATTAGAGAGCTGTGGTCAAGAGACTCTTACACACTTGCATGTGCTAAAAAATAAGTTCCTGCTTTACAGATCCTGTTAATTGCTGCCAACAGGGACCATGAGATTTAGCCCAGAAGGACCCACCCCTTCACCCTCTGTCCAGCTGACACATAAAAGGAAAGACAATGTGATGCTCAATTAATATTGACCAGGTTTCATGGGAGAAGGCACAATGTGTGTGTGTCATGTTGGACCTTAGACCCTCTCATGGGGAAGGCAGTGGAATGTGGGAATCACAGGTTAAGGTAGCCCTGCACTGAGCCCTAGCTCTGGCGTTTGCTGTGTAAACTCAAGCCAGTTGTGTTTAGTTTCTTTGTAAAAAAAATCTCTGTTCCTCACTTTCTTCATCTGTAAAATGAGAATTATAACAATGCATACTTCATAGGAATATAGTGAGAATTAGGGCGTTGAAGCGTTTAAATGTTGAAACAATGTCCTACATATTAATCAATAACACAGCTATTGATTAATTGCTGTCTTTATTAATATTGGCTCAAGAATATATTGGGAAAATTGAAATAGTCAAATCAGCAGGTCAGACTGATGGTGAATTTTATGGTGATGAGCCAGACCCAAACCTAGATGTTTAGTTGTGCTCCCTGCTTTGTTTTAGAAGTCAGTAAAGAGTAAGCCTGGTGCACTTCATTGTAAATGCATGTTGATTTGTCTGCTTTCCTCACTGGACTGAGGATGCAGTGAGAACAGAGAGCATATCATTTTTTAATTCTTTTTTATTTTTAGTAATTTCCATATGCATATAAATTTGGGGGGTTCATTTTCACACTTCCACATTGCACATGCTTAACTTACCCACACCAATGCATCTGTGCCAATGACCTAATCTCCATTCCTTCCCTTCTGCTTCCCTCCCTCACCCCTTTTCCCTCTGGTAACCAGTATGTTTTTCACAGTCTAAGAACTATTTTTGCAGTGTTTTGCCAGTAAGTGTTCTTTGGTTATTTATATTCCGCAAATAAGGGAAGCCAATAGTATCTTTCATTTGCTGACTTATTTCACTTAATATCATCCATTTTACCTTTCAGTAGACAAATGGAGTAAGAAATGGTGGAATATATATATGATGGAATACTACACAGCTTTGAAAAATGATGAAATAGTGGCTTTTGGGACAAAATGGATGGACCTTGAGGTGATTATATTAAGTGAAATAAGTCAGAAAATGAAAGTCAGCAGGAATAAATCTTGGACTTGGTGAAAGAACCTTATGGCTACCAGAGGAAACAGGAGGGAGGGAGGAGGGGGTGGGGAAACGGGAGATAGGAGGTATTGACACAGGTGGTTTGGTAGAGGATGAGTGGAACATGTGCACATATGGAAAAGCAAAACTCTAACCCCCCAAATTAAAATTTAGCAAAAATTTTTAAAATAGAATTTTCAGAGAAGATCATATAAGTTGCCCTAGTTACTATTTTTGTACAGGTAAAATCAGGTAAAATTGAAAAAATACAGCAAGCAAGAAAAAAGCAGCAACGAAACAAGATAGATGCTGGAGGAGACTTTGAAGGAAGAGCGAAGTTTGCTCATCTTGCCTGATGACTGAAGTAAATCACAGATAATTTTAAAGATCACAAGGTTCAGGACCAACCTCCATTGGATTTTCCCCATGTACCCACTGTCATCATCTGTTATAATGCTGCTGTGAACATAGGCATGCATGGTTTGTTTTTTGTATTAGAGTTTTCTTGTTCTTTGGGTAAATACCTCACAGTCATTGCTGGATCATATATATTTCCATTTTTATTTATTCATTTTTTTCCAGTAAGTATATTTTAAAATGTTTATTTTTTTTGTTCTTTATGTGCCAATTTGTTTAATATATATTTTAATTGTTATTTATATCTTTTACATTTTGTATTCCCCTTGGGTAACCCACCACCAATTCACCCGTGATCCATCTCCGTGGTCCTTTGTGTCCTTTTCTACTCCATTTTGTGCCCTTATCCTCCCACTCCCAACCCCCCCACAAGTGTCTCTCTCCTATTTGGTTTCCCTATAGTCCTGTTATAAGTGAAACCATTCGATATTTTTCTCTTTCTTTCTGGCTTGTTTCGCTGAGTATGATCCCCTCTAATTCCACCCATGTCACTGCAAATTGCATGTGTTTATCTTCTTTCCATGCTGAATAGTATTCCATTGTGTATATTTACCACATCTTCTTGATCCAGTCATCTATTTTTGGACATCTGGGTTGCTTCCATACCTTTGCTATTGTGAACAGTGCCGCAATGAACATATGGGTGCATGTATCCTTTTGGATTAGTGTTTTTGTGTCCTTTGGGTAGATTCCCAAAAGTGGTATTGCTGGGTCGTATGGAAGCTCCATGTTTAGCAGTTTGAGGAATCGCCATACAGCTTTCCATAGTGGTTGGACCAGTTCACATTCCCACCAGCAGTGTAGAAGAGTTCCTTTTTCTCCACATCCTTTCGAGCATTTGTTGTATTTTTAATGTGTGCCATCCTCACTGGTGTGTGGTGGTATCTCATAGTGGTTTTGATTTGCATTTCCTTGATTATAAGTGATGTTGAGCATTTTTTCATGTATCTGTTGGCCATTTGCTTTTCTTCTTTGGAGAAGTGCCTTTTGAGCTCTTCTGCCCATTTTTTGACTGGGTTATTGGTTTTGTTTTTGTTGAGTTTGTTTATTTATTTTTGCATACAAGAAGGGGTGCAGGCCAGAGGTGTGCGGCAGTCAGAGGGTTCACCAGAGACAGAGTGGGGAGCAGAATAGGCAGATCAACCAAACATATATTTCAACATATTTCATATATTTATTTTTTAATGCTACCTTCATTTTCCATAGTGGCTGCAGCAAGTTACATTCCCACTAACAGTGGATTAGAGTTTTTGTCTCCGCATCCTCACCAACATTTCTTATTTCCATTCATTTTGGTATAGACCATTCTCAGTGGTGAGACCATTATCATTGTGATCTGTATTTTCCTTATAATAAATTCAACAGTTTTTCATGTGCGTGTAGGCCTCTGAACATCTTCTTTGGAAAGTACTAAGATTTCTTAATTTTTTGACTGACTTGTTTGGTTTTTTTTTTTTTTTTTTTTTTTTGGTTGTTAAGTTGTGTGAGCACTTTATAGATATTGGAAATTAATCCCTGGGCAGACATGTGATGAACAAATGTCTTCTTCAGTCTCTTGGGTGCTTTGTTGTTTCGTGGTGGTTACCTTTGAGGTACAAAGGATGTTTCATTTGATGTGATCCTCCTTGTTTATTTTTGCTTTTGTTCTCTGGTGATGCATCTCCAAATGTATCTCTGTGGTTGGTGCTGGGATTGGAGCATTGTGGTTTAGATGTTTGTTTGTTCTCTTCTGCCTGCGATGGGGGACTGGTGAGGGGAAGCTGTGGCTCAAAGACTGAGTCTCAGTCCTGGGAGAGGGCAGCTCCAGGCCGATGTCTTTTCTTCAAAACAAGTTCTCTTCGGCGCTTTGAAGATCCTGAATTCCTGCCCTGTCTCCTTGCCGCCCCTTTCTTGTCTATCTTGGCGCCAGACTACAAGGCACCAAGAATCGCTCAGGATATTTTTTCAGAGAGTGGGGAGAGGTCTCCTCCACCTGCTGAAGCCCCCCACCTATCCTCTGGAGACTGAGGCAGCTCCTAGTGTACAATGCTGCCACCACTCTTCTCTTTGTCCTGCATTTCCACTGGGAGAAGAGGGAGCATTACACTGCTGCTGCTTGTGTGAGCCAGCAGTCCCTGAATTCCAGGGACAGGGCCTGTGTGCCCACCTGCAGCACTCCTTCAAGTGTTCTTCTGGTGCTACTCACCATGCCCAGTGGGGCCATGCCCATCGCCAGCCTGTTATGCTGCCCTGGCTGTGATCTCCTTCGCCTCTTCACTTACCTTCCCTACAGCGAGCCACCAACCTCTGTGCAAAACCTTCGAGAAAATCCTATGTCTCTGCCAGTGAACCTCCAGATCTCCCTTTGAGCTAATTTGATTCTGATTTTATTTTCTTTCTAATTGCATTTAGGGAAGAAAATACTCCAAACTATTCTGCCGTGCTATGGGTCAGGTCCTGGAGAGCATATCTATCTTGACCCTGTTGCCTTCTTAGTATTTTGCGTGGTGCCAGCAATGTTGGTAGAGCTCAAAAGACTTGATGAACAAGTTAGGACAACTGAACTCAGAGGCCAGAGTCAGCCTTCAGTCCTGACTCTGCTCTTCCTAACTGGGCCCCATTCCTTAAGCTGAACTTCACTTCCATCATCAGCAAAATGATCATTCTCCCTTTCAGTTAGAATGAAAGATAGCATACAAAAGTGTACTAATTAGAGTTGATACACATAAACTTATTTGTTAGGTGATTTATTTTATTTTGAAAGAAATGAAGATTCGGCATTTGCATTTTGTAAATTGTAATTACTTCAATTATTATTATTATTATCATTTAACCTTTTTAGGTACACAGATCATACGTGAGAATATACTTACTCAATAAGAAATCAGAGCGTCAGAGACTATCAAGTGCCCATAGATTGTGGCCCTCTTGCTGCTTTATAGGTACCAGCTTATCAGTGTAAAAGGCTTACTTCAATACATTTCAGACATTTTTGTGTATCTGTTAAACCTATTGTCATGTTCACTATCTCTGCTTCTAGGAAAGCACTCCGCATAAGGGATATACCATGGTCATTAGTCCATCCATACACATTTAGGTTGGCTGTAATATTTTGCCATTACCAAAATAAATGCTTTAATGAGCCTCTCCAAATAGACTTCCTGGGGTGCACAGACCATTTCCCCTGGGTACGGAAGTAATATTTTAGGTTTTATTAGGTTTTGCCAAATTGCTCTAAGTGACTCTACCAGTTGGCCTTTTTCTTTCCTCCAGAGGTGTAAGAGAGTGCCTGTTTCCACCCATCTTTATCAACACTTGCTATTACAAGAATATTTTCATTTCTGAACCCTATCTGATGGGTTGAAAATGGTATCACGAGTGTCCAACAAATGGGGGAATCGAGCACTCTCTCATGTGGTGAAGAGATGCTTTGTGCGTGTCCTTATTTAATCTTGAGACAGTCCTACGAGTGAGCCGTTACTCTCTTCATTTCACAGGTACATAACCAGAGGCCCAGAACACTCATAACATCCCATCACCCACGAGGTTATTAATGGTAAAATGTTCACACACAGGAATACAGCTATCTCCTGACAGGTGTGCTAATGCAGACTAAGGAAGGGTTAGGAGTTGGAAGTAGACTAAAAATCACTGATAAGAATTTTGGAGGTAGATCGCCTTAGGTTCCAATCTACTTCCCAAATGTCCAGCTGTCTGCTATTGGGGGAGTCATTTTATTTCTCAGGATGATCCCGTTTGACATCTGGAAAAGCAGAGTAAGGTGTATCTCCTGGGATTGCTGTAAATATTAAAGGGTAATGTATGGGGACATAGGCAAGTTTTGGAAATCGTTAGCTGATTTTTGCATTGAAAAAAATTCTGGTCAGTACATGGGATGTTGTTGCTTGTGAAATGGTTAAATGTTGCCACACGTGGGTCCCTGCACTGTGCGGAGCTCTCAGGCTTCTGTGGCCAGAGCAGTTGTTTTTGCCTTAAATCCAGAATGAGAAATTGTTCTTCCTTCTGTGAGAAATTGTGAGGACTAACCAGACTGGCCAGTCTTGGTGAGTCCCCACAGCCTCCTATTGGGTAGGGGTCTGGATGCCTAGTTTACAGATGGGGTCGCTAAGACCCAGGGTAACTGCTGACAGCACCCCCTGTCTGTATAGTGACCCTCATGCAGTGGGCACTGGGTCTCCAGTGCCCAGCCCTTTCCCAATCAAGCCCACTACGTGCATATCTTGCCTTGCGATCAGAGCCCCAAAGAGCTACCTTCAGTCTCTTTATCAGGCCCCCACTATTGCAGAGCCCCTTCCAAGCATGAACTGCTTTCCCATCAGCTCCACCACATTCTAAGCTGGTGCTGCCCTCAGATCATGAGTCTTTTTTCCCCACAAAGCTTAGCCCTTGCAATGCTGGACAGCTCCATTTTTATTAAGCGCTTCCTATGTGCCAGGGACTTTCCTTCTTTACTAGCTATGATGTTTGGGGTAGAGTCATTAATCTCTTTCCTCTGTTTTCTCATCTTCACAATGAAATTGATGGCAGGGCTCATGTGGGTCTTTGGCAGATTCCCTGAGAGGGTGCACGGCCAGGGGTGCAGCGTGGGTGCACAGCAGACCCTGACGTGGTCACGCTCTCCTCCCGTCCTCACATGTTGTAGGTATGATGGTCAGCAATGAGTATGAGAGATGTGGAAGCAGGGTCTACATCAGGTTGCAGAGAGAGGGCAGGCCTGGCTTCCAGCTTCAGGTCACTCGTGATAATGTTGATTAAGACATAGCCAGGGTTGGTGGGTGGTCTCCAGCATCCTGTTCTGTGCCTTGTCTTTGACTTCTTTGCCATGCAAGACACTGTCCTTGTGGAAACCCACAAAAGGCAGGAATGTTTGCCAAGGATTCAGAAGAACTCTCACAGCTAGACATTGGTGTGCGGAAAGCTCCCAAGGAAGGATAGTAAAGGCAGTGTTGGGTCTAAATGCAGCAAGATTCAAGCAGACAGAGCATGTGTGATTTCTCCCCCTGACCTTTACCGCTGGCCTGAAAGGAAGGGAACGAAGACCCCTGTCTACCCATATTCTGTTTCCCAGGTGGGTCTGACCCACTTTCTTCAGATTCCCCATTCAGGGAACCTTTTCTTTCCTCACTGCTCCACACCTATCTCTATGGAGAGAGCGCATGTGATTGGACAGGGTAGCTAGTGAGATGGAACATTCAAAAGGATGGTGGTATGCATGAGAGGGTATGCATTTGCTGGGCCAGAGAAGAAGACAGCTAATGCTCACAGGACATCTCAGAGTCACACCCTCTCACCTTCCTCCCATCCACCTGCACACAGACATTATCCTCAGTTAACTAGAGGAATAGAACTGGAGGGAGGCCATGTGCCTGCCTATGGGTAAGCAGGGTTGTTGAGACAATTGCAGCATCCTCCATAGCCCATATACTTTTTATGGACTCTATTTAGGTATCTATCTATGCATCTATGTATCCATCCATCCATCTATCCATCCATCCATCCATCTGACCTTCACAACGACCCCTTGGAGTAGGTGCTATTATAATCATCCCCATTTTTTTACATGAGGAAACTGGGGCACCAAGAGAAAGCTTGTCCAAGATTGCACAGCTAGTAAGGGCAGAACCATAATATCATTGAGAATCTAGTCTCTGAATTGTATTACATACCTGTATACAGACAAGTGCACCCCAAAGCCATACTGCCTTCATGTCCCAGCCCCCAACCTATGTCTGGTTTTCCAGGTAGTTGACTAACCAAAAGGCATCAGGGTGGATTGTTACCTTCCTCTGTGACCTTCAGGAAAAAGACTAAGATCCCTGAGAGAAACACCCACTGCCTAGTCAGGAAGGACCCAGGGTTGAGTGCCACTTTTGATCACCCAGTCCTGCATAGAAGCTCTGAGTTCTTGGAACAGGCCTCTCCAAATTCCTGCACTTGATTTTCTGAAATCAAATTAGGTTGGTGAATAGGCCAGTGGCATTTTCATCAATTTCTCAGCCTTCCCTTGGAACTGAGCCTGATTTCCTTGGCCTCCCGCAAAGCTGCCTGCTGTTTACTGAGCAAACCTGCTCCCAGAACCAGCCCTGTTTTAGTAATGCAGCAGGGCAACGTGGTGGAGGGAAGATTACAGGTATTAGAGGCCATTTAGGATCATTTAGAATCGAGCTGTTTTCTGAGCAGGCAATTAATCCAGTTGCATTAAAGAGAGCTGCCGGGGCTCCCACACCTCTCCCAGCATTAAGAGGGGGATTTGGGAGGCTTCTGTTAAATGACTTTCAGAGTTAGCCTGGGGGCTCAGTGGGGCATCTTTTTTCTTGGGGAGGGAGGGGCACTGTGAGCCTCTCTCCCCAGTGCTCTCGGTCTGCTTTGGGAAGAAGTGTGTGTTGATAGGACTGGGTTTGGACCTGGATCCCATGGTTGGCCAAACTTAAGCACCTCTCAGGGTCTCAGACAAAAGTTGGGGGGATGGCCTCAGCTCTGGGAAGATAGTCTGCAACCCAAAAGAGCAAATGCACTTCCTCAGGATCTTCTTCTGCATTTAAGATGGAACTGGTCACAACTATGTGTAGCCTCTTTATAGAAGGGTATGAATGACTCCCTGAAGGACTCTAGAATTTTCCCATCTACTCAAAACCTACTGTGTGCTGAATACATGTCCATTATTATATCAGCCTCGAAAAGCAACCCTATGAGGTGGGGATTACAACAAAGGAAGCTGAGGTTCAAGGAAATTCATGAACTTCGGACTTGAACCATGACCCCATGGCTGACCCTGCACCCCAAGCTCTGCACTTCCTTCATGGGTCTGTGTTGAGGAGACCCCATCACAAGTATGGGATGGACAAAGGGTTACCCAGCATGATCTCTGCTCTCTTATATAGCTTTCCCTGTCCCCAAATCAAGTCATGTACCCTCTAACTCCATCACTGCTTACTACACTACAGTAAAATTTCTCATTTGGAGATCTATCTCACCAGGTCCATGAGACTAAAGACCCTGTCATACCCATCTTTCTAGCTCCAGCCAACCAACAAAACCACAGACACTCCTATAACATATGCTTGGCCAAATTTCTTCACTTTTTGGTATCTCAGTTACCCTTTCAGTAAAATTAGAGGGCTCCACTCCATGCTGAGGTCTGGGGTCTGCCCCATCTCTGATTTGCTATGAGGCTATGCTTCTGTAGGACTACTGGATTAACAGTCAACATCTATCCAATTAAAGACTGTCTCCTTAGAGTGACCATATACTCTCCGAAGGTACTGGGGATCCTTGTACTTGGTCTCTTATATGTGGTTTTCAGATTCTTGAGCACCTACCCATAGTGTGTGTTCCATTGATAGCTACTTACTCTCATGGTTGGCTACACTTCAAAATGAAAGTGCCAAGAGTAGGAATCAAGAGGGTGTGGACACCAGTTGATATTCAGTACACACTTGCTAAATGAGTGCTTGAAAACAGCTGCTGGCTTTCTTATTAATGTCTTCCTGCACTAAGTCAGGCACATATGCTATCCCAGAGTAAAATCAATAGTCAATAAGAAGGTGATTAATTACTTTCCCAATTTCTGGAGATGCCCTTTTGACTATTGATAGTAACAAAGTAGACTCTTCCGAGTAGACTAAAATAGACTATACGAAATAGTAGCCAATATTCTAATAACAAAGCAGATCATCCTTTGCTCAGTCCTCCTCACACATAAATTTTTCCATTTTCTTTTGTCTTTGTTCTGTTCTTCTAAATACAAAAAAAGATACACTCTTTGCACAGTGCTAACATTTCGTTAAGTCTCAGAATAACTTAAGTAGAAAAAGTTTTGCCTTGAAGAAAACCGCTGTTGGCACTTTAGTATATATTAACGTCTCCATAACGCTCAGATCTTGATTCACAAACTCCTAGATTCCCAATGAGGCACTGCCAAACCAAAGTTCTGGCAGACCTGTCTGTCACCAACAGGTGGCAGCAGGAGCTATAGTTGGTGGTTTTAGTCTTAACACTTTGTGCGCTGGTGCCCTTTAAATTTACCAGCCCTTGGGGCCGGCCATTTTCTGTGCCACCGCATGAATGGTATAAGCTTTCAATAAAACACACACAACTTCTGAACTACTGGATATTAAAAAAACTGTAATATCTCCCATAAAACACCTTACACTTTCACCAAAACAATGTGTAAAGCTTCTAGACTGAGAATGAGCAAAGAAATAGCTCCTAATAGTTCCAAATAAATCCACTGTGGTGTGAAAAACCGGAGACTAGATGAACACATATTAATACATGAGCCACCACCTGATACTGGTGACAAAAACACGTACTCATACATGAGCGGACCACAAAGTGTCAAGGATTAAGTTGTGTTGATCAAACATTTCCTGTGTTCAGCATTGGGTTTGAAGGTATGGCACCACTGCCACTGTATCAGAGGGTAGATTCTAGGGCCATGTTTCTCAAAGGTGTGCCATGCTGTGCTGTTATCCAATTTATTTTGTATTCTTATTTGAAAAGCATGTACTTGGACCATACCCCACGCCCACCAAATCAGAAGTAGTGTTTGTGGATGCCTTACTTGTATTTCTGCTAATTTGGATGCCAGAATCTCACTCAATTCCCTTTCCACTTGGCTTCAACTGACAATTTGGGGTAAAGGTTGGACAAGCCAGTGGGTCAGAAAGAACCCTTGTTCCACAAGGAAAGCACAGGCATTTCCACAAACATGAAGGGCAGACAAGACAAACTGTATTCTGAGCTTCTATTTTCATTTCCAAATTGGTTTTTTTTTATTCTCCTTCAACCTGAAAGTCTGATCCCAAAAGACATTTCACCTCCAAAGCCTTCCCCAAGATCTCCAGGCCAAGCTAACTGACTCTTCTTCAGCACTCAGACGCAGTTTATATTTCCCTCAAATAGCACTCAAATGTTGTTACTGACCTAACCAGAGCTCGCTGTTCACACTCAGAAAGCCAGCCTCTGAGCTATGTGATTGTCTCCACAAATGAAGCTCTTTGCTAACTTGTGGCACCATCAAAGGAACAGAGCAGTTAAGTATTCTAAAGAAGCCATCTCTTAGAGTGGTGAATGAAGGAAAGTTACATGGAAAGAAAGAAATGCAAGGACAGGAAGGGTATGGGGAGGGTTTCTTCGTTCTCAGGTCTAGAAAGGCACCAGGCAGTCAGTCACAAGGTTATTTATGACCTTCCTGGAATAGTTTTTCCCTTCTGCATTATCAGTTCAAAACAGCCCTTTGGGTATTCATCAAGATGCAGATGTCATCAGCATCCACTGAAGGAACAAAATATGTCTAAGTATTAAGCAATTCATTATCGTGTCCCTGAGGTATGTGGCAAAGTATTAGAGTAAAATGCTAGGTGAAGGGTTAAGGCAGAGGTGTGTCATGGTCCTTGGTTCAGACCTGACCACAATGTTATATTGTATTGTCTGTGCCTGTCTTTCCCACTTGTCTCCACAATACTGACGAATGGAGCCATGTTGTACAGTGTCTGCCATGCAGTAGACACAATGACTGAGGAAAGGATGGCTGGTTGGGTTAGAGAAGGTTCATAGGAGTGCTTGGTTGCTCCCCACATTGTGAAAACGAAGATATTCCTAGAAGGTGTGGTCTCCCTCCAAAACTGTTTATCAGGTCTTTTTTTTTTAATAAATTTTTTTGAAGATTTATTTATGCACACAAGCTGGGGTACAAGCCAGAGGAGCGGGGCAGTGAGAGAGTTCACCAGAGACAGAGTGGGGAGCAGAACAGGCAGAGTGATGGAAATACACTGCTGAAAGGAACAGCAGGCGAGGCAGGAGAGGTCTGCTGGGCCTCTCCTGCTGGGCCTCTGTGGGAATCTCCCCGGCCAGGAGTCGAACTCGCGTCTCCGCTGCCGACAGCTCCACAGCGCAGTGCTTAACCACTGCACCACCAGGGAGGCCCTGTTTATCAGGTCTTGCTTCAATAAATTACTTTTAATTTCTCATTGTTTCTGTGAGATTCTGTGAGGCCTCATCAAACTATATGCAAGCTATTTTCTTTCTCAAGATACATGACATCAACTAGTGACTGGTAGTAAACAGCAAGTCCATTGACTTAAAAACTCAGTACCAACAAAGCTCAATCTAACAGACTTCATCTGCTCATGGATAATGAAGTCTCTTAGCAACTTTTCTCTGGGTAAAGAAACAGAGGGGTAGGAAAGTTCAGAGGTGAGGAGGAGGAGGAGGAGAGAGAAACTAGTAAATTCATTGCACAATGACTCAGGTATACCAGTATTTCAATTAAAAAATCTTTTCCTGGGCCTCCCCGGTAGTGCAGCGGTTGGTGGCTGTGCTGTGTTGCTGTCTGCAGGCGCGACACGAGTTCGATGCCCGGCCGGGGAGATTCCCACATGGCGCGGCAGACCTCTCCTGCCTCGCCTGCTGCTCCCCTCAACAGTGTATTAAAAAAAAAAATGTGTAAGAAAATAAGACCTTTTATTTGCCCAGATGACATACACATCAAGTCATCATTTGGCCCTAACAAATTGCTCAGGAGTAAAGGTGATTTTTTAAAAAGATTTTAAAACTTATTTTCAGCTGGGCACCCAGAGGGTGTTTTCCAAATTTGATAACTGCTTTTAATAGCAGGTGCTGCTCTCTCCCATTCTTCCCTTCACAGTTGTGGCTGTTCTTGTTTCAGGGGTGTCAGACCAGCTCATCAGACTTTGGCGGTCTCAGGGTGCTCTCTCCCATGCTGTTTGACCTCCAGATGCCCTTTCTTACCTTGGTCAGACAGATCCTTTAACATTCTTTGGTCTTGGGGTGTTGCCTTTCCTCTTTTGAATTCAGCAATTACATTGCCTAAATCTTTATTGGGCACCCACAACGTCCCATGCACTGTGCTAGACGCTGTCTAACTCAATCTTACAGGTGAGGAAACTGAAGCAGTGTTATGCACTGAAACTGGAGCAAGTAAATTTAGAATTGAAAAGGCCAGTTCTTTTTCACATGGAGGGTTATAAACATCTAACTTCTTTCTGTAAGAGCTGTGTCTGGCAGGAAGTATGAAAGGATTAAAAAAGACAGTGGCAAATGGATGAGTGACAAAACCATAAATGTTTAGCGACCAGGTTTTGTAGGGGAAAATCAGGGACAAAGTTGACAGGTGAGATGCACTTTCAAAGAACAAGAGCTTGATTGTTTAAAAATGAGACTGTCCCAGAAAATTCCAGGATGTATGGTCGCAGCTCTGAAATGCTAAAGTAGAAAGGTCTCAGTGGATATAGCCATACCATTCAATAGATGGTATACCTCTGTTTATATTTAAGGTATTTAAAGCGCTGATTCTATGAGAAATCAGATAATAAGCTGTCTTTTGTGACTTTTCGGAGTTTGCTTAAAATTGTAATGAGTGTGATTTTGTGAATTTTAATAGCAAATATATATTTGGTCTTCCTGATTTTGGTAGAGTTTCTAAAGACCTTGGAATTTCCTAAGTGATGAGTGATGAAGGGATCTCTTGTTATGTTCATGAAGCAACTTACTTTTTTTCCAGTGACGAAAGGTTTATTTCTATATTTTTTCCAATTGTTTATTGAGATAAAGTTGGTTTACTTAATGTTTACATAACCTTTTGTTTGGGAGGTTATAGGTCCAAGTGTATATTTTCAAACGCTGCCCACCACCAATGCCCCAGTAACCCCCCACTTTGCTCCACTGGGAATGAGGCAACTTTTGGAAAATCTTGGTAACTTAATGATGGGGACTAGCTGTCAGGGAAATCAAAGGATCGATTAGAGGACTGGAACTTGCATTCTCACCCACTGACTTACTGGAAGGTGCCAGGGGCTAGAGATTCAACCCTCCATGCCTATGTAATGAAACCACCATAAAACTCAAAAGGGTAGGGTTTGGATAGATTCTGAGTTGGTGAGCACTTGCAGGTACTGGGAGATTGAATCCCTGGGGAGTACATGGAAACTGCATTTTTTCCTCATTCCTTGCCCTATGTAGCTCTTCCTTATGACTACTTCAGAATTATGTGCTATAGCAATAAACCTGTGATCTAGTAAGTAAAATGTATTATGAGTTCTTTGAGCAACTCTAGCATATTAATCAAACCCAAAGGACGATCTCTTGGGGACCACTGAATTTTTAATCTACTTTTGTCAGAAGTACAGGTAGCAACTGTCTCCTGAAGTGCAAAGAGGCATTCATTGGAACCCCAATGTATAATGGGCCAGGTGGGCTAGGCAGAAGCACAGGTGACAACCTGGATTTGGAAGTCACATCTGAAGTTAGGGTTAGGTGTAATCTTGTAAGACTGATCATTTAATCAGTGGAATCTGATGCTATCTCTGGATAGATAATGTCAAAATTGCATTAAATTGTAGGAATACCTGTCTGGTGTCTGGAGAATTTCTCATTTTATTTATTGGTCACACTTACACCCCATTGGAAAGGGCTGCTTCAAGTATTTGTCATGACTTTTCAAAGTTTGTGTGTATTTGTTACAAATTCCACTTTCGGCATTGGTCATCAGGATGAAGCCTGGAGTTATATGTAAAGTATATGATCCATTTGTGACCCAGACCCAAGGTCCAGGGGCATCAGAAGTGGTGAGGAACACAAAAATGTCCTTGGCTAAGGCAAGTGTGTTTAAGAGGTCTTGTCTTTGACATAAAATAGTTAACTTATAGCATATATATTGGATATCTGCTGTATGGCTGGGGCTGTGAGGGCTGTTGGACTTATAGTTGTGAAGGTAAATGAGACAACACAATGCTGTTAGAATGTTTACAGCAAGTTATTTGGCCTATTTTGAGATTTATGAAGTTACCTCAATAAATGTCATTTGGGCTAATTTCTGAAGGGTCAGTAGGCATTGAAGAGAAAAATGTGCAGGAAAAATATTCTAGGCAAAAGGAACAAAGTATGCAACAACTCTGGGGTTGGAAGAAGCATGACTTTTTCCAGTAACAATAAGAAGGCCAGGTTGAGCAATGGTTCAAAAATCAGAGAGATCAACAGAGCCAGATTATGGGCCTACCAGACAATGTTAAGGATTTAGTTTCTACCCTAAGAGTGATGGAAAACCACTGAGATGGGGGTGAAGGGGAACAAGAGAGTGACATAGCTCTGTGCTTTAACATATGCTATATTCTACTTGCTAGGACTTTGAATTCATTTTTTCTGTAGCAATAACTTAATAAATAGTAGCTCTGTGAAGCCAGAATAATGCTATTAGTACAATGTATCCAGCTAAATAGCCTATTGAAAAGCTGGCCTTGGTTGCCAACTACCATTTATAACTTGGTTTCTATAAGGAAATTCATTCTGAATTCCAGACAACCTAATTACAAATGACAGTTTGGGGGACAACCTGTAATCTACTTAGACTTGTAAAAAACCTCCAACATTTTTCATATCAAAGGTTGTTAAGCAAGGTGAGTAACAGACTTCAGATTTTGAGATGGTAAATATTCCTCTGCCCCCTTCTGCTTTCAGAAATTGCCCCTCCATAAAACGAAAAATCAGACACAAAGGAAATACTAGTGCTATGGCAAAGATAGGAGGAATCTGTCATGCTGGACAACAACTGAGGAAGGACAGCAGTGTACAGTTGAAGGGTGTAGTCAGATACTAAGAGGAAACATGTCTCTGTAGACCTCAAGCAATGTCAGCAGGACAGCAGATGAAATTAGTAGTATATCCTAAGGGGCAAAACCAATATCCCCTTTGATGTCAATGTCAGGAATAGATAACATAGAGGTAGGTGATGCCTGGATACCATTTGGCATCTCAGAAAAGCAATGAAGGAATGACTGAATAAAGAATCAAGAAGATTCTCTGTTAATGCATCATGGTGGAAGAGATCAAGCCTGTGACATTGACCATTTCCACACCCAACAGATTTTAACATGAAGAGCTTTATTCTATCAACAGTTTGTACCATCAAGGATTTTACTGTGAATTAGAGAAGGTAGTTCTGCCCTACTTCCAATAAAACGTTCTATAAATAGCTAATGCAAGTAAAACTCGTCTTAGCCAAAGATTGGCAATAACATTTATTTAAAAAGGAACCAGTGCAGGTACTACATAAAGATAATTCATTAAAATTGAGGGAAAGAATGGGGAGAAGGGAACTAACACACACACACACACACACACACACATACACACACAACACACACACACTGCTAGAAAGTACTATAATGTCATATTACAGATAAAATGAAAATTAGAATCAGTTTATCATCATCATCTTGAAAAGAAATTAAGCACTCATCTCTTTATAACCAAAATAACACAGCAAGAGCAAGCAGGGAGAAAGCATGATCCTACATCAGGAATGAGGTGAGATAGCAAAACAAGACCATCATAGAAATAAAGAAACCATATGGAAAACATTACAAAGGAGAATGATCAGTCCTAAAAATTACTAAAAAGCATGAAAGACAGTGAAGTGACGGAAATGGAAATCAACAAAACATCATTCGAAAGAAATCAATAAACATGGAATACAAAAGCAATCCAATATATACATAATTGGTGACACCAAAGATGAAAATTGAAGAAATATAAAAGAAAAATATCAAGGACAGAAATTAAAGATCCCAGGAATTAAAGACTTAAAACTATAGAATAAAAGATCATACTATGTTGTTGGAAAATGTCTATCATATTCAAAACAGTGAAAGTAACAGATTTAAAATATAGTAAGAATTTTGGGGGACAAGCAAACATATCATGTGGCCTATAAAAGAAAAACACTTTTCCATGGACACATTAAATGCTAAAGGACAGTAGGACAATTTCTTGAGATGTTTCTGAGAAATAAAATTTGACCTCAAAATCTGTTACCAGCCAAACTTCCACTCACATATAAAGGTAAGAAATATTGAACACACAGCAGTCGAAGAGCACAGTCCCCATTAACATTTACTGTAAAATAAACTTCAGCATCCTACAAACAGATTCAGTGTTTTCTGTCTAGCCATTTTGCTGTAGTGTCTCCATTCATACACACTACAACTCTTGGAATTAAAATTAAAGTAATAAGTATATGAAATACCCCATTTCCACTATGGACAATATTAAAAATCACATATTATGAAAAAGTCTTTCTTAAAAAATTACATATTTGCTGGAAAATACAAGTGTACTTTTAAGTGAATAATTATGCATATGTAATTGAAGGAAATATTTAGGGGACAAAAGTGGAAAAAGAGTCACAGAGTAATACATAAATGCAAAGCCCTGCTTACCTTAGGGTGACTTGCCAGTAAAAACAAAAGAAAAAGAAAGAAAAGAAAAGAAAAACCTATTTTTTTTAATTTAAAGATTTATTTTTATTTATTTATGCATACAAGAACTGGGGTGTAGGCCAGAAGTGCAGAGAGGGGGTGTTCACCAGAGACAGATTGGGGAGCAGAACAGGCGGATCTACTGAAATACACTTCTGAGAGGAGCAGGAAGCGAGACAGGTGAGATCTGCTGTACCATATGGGTCAGCTCCTAGATTGGATCGAACTCAGGCTGTAGTGGTGATAATGCTGAGACTGAACCCCTAAACCACCAGCGAGGCCCCCATCTAGACTTATTATAGAAACCTTCAGAACACTGAAAAGTTTTTCAAAGAAGGTTGTCATAAACATAGATCACCCTGTCATGAAATGACAAGAAGTAGTTTTCTCAACAGCACCAATGGAAGACAGAAAACAGCACAAAACCTGCAATTTGAAAAAAGAGGGAGAATAAAGAAACTCTGAATAGTATACACAGTTAAGAATATGGGTGAGAGAAAAATTACTCTGATAAACAAAAACCAAGAATTGACTGCCAATGAGATCTCAATAAGGAAAGTCAAAGCTGTTCATTTTGGAAGGAGAAAATCAATTCACCCTAAAAGAAAGACCTAAGAAACAAGAGACAAAGGTAAGCAATGAAGTTAGGAAACAGAATAGGAAGGCTAATAAACATTGACTGTATGAAAACATAATAATGCTCAATTTGGCGTGTGCGTGTGTAGAAAGCACGACAGAACAAAACTATTGGACAATGTCGGTATGTAAGGTGGGAGGGCAGAATTTGATATAAAGTGTCCTGACATTTTTTAATTATTGGGAAGTGAGGAGCTGATAACATTAGACTTTAAATGAAATATGCATAATAAAAGTTGAAGAAAATGAAATGAGAGAAACAGTAGACATTTTAGTTAAAAAGTAGAGAGGAACAGTGAAGAGAAAATTGATTTGAAGACAGGATTAAACGTTGTTTAGAAATTGCAGCAAAAAATAAAAATACAAAATAAGATAAAATACTAACAGCATATTTATCAGTAACTACAGTATGTCTATGTCGTACGAAACTCACAAATAAGAGAGACATTACTTATTTTAAAAAAGAAGAGAACAAACGACAAGCAGGAAAATGACACCAGTGACTTAGACTTTAAATTTTCCCTAATTCCCTCATTTAAACAGACAAAGATACTCAAGTATAAAAACAAAAGACCCTGGATAATACCTATAAAATCTCTAGATGACGAACTGTCCTCATGAATTAGAGATGATGACTGGGGAGTATCGTATCATAGGTAACCAGGCTGGCCAACTCTAAGACCTATTTGAATATAATTTTTGGACTTAAAAGAAAAATCTGCCTTCCAGGCCAAAAAAAAAAGGACTAAACACTTATAAAGAAGATCAGATTATCATCAACTGACAGGTACAAAAGCTGCATGGTATCAGTCCTATGCAGGAAGAAGAAGGTAACAGGGCGTCATGCAGACTTCAGAATCAAAAATAGCCAACAGGTAATCACTGGAGAGCTTGAAAATCAAATAGCTGATGCCTAGAAGCTATCTTGCACACTCTGGTTTGGATGAAAGCAAGGGAGCAACAAAAAAGTAAGAAGACTCTGGAGCAGGAATAAATACTGGAATTAAGAATCTCAAGTGAATGAAACAGAGACAATAGTGAAAGGAAATTAAAGGTCCTCATGAAAGAGTATAAGGAACAATGAAGATGGAGAATTTCAAAAAGTATTCTTTTGAACATTATACAAGAAACAGCAACAGAGAGAGCTCTGTGGAGTTCAAGAAGATGTGGTACATATACACAATGGAATACTATTCAGCATGGAAAGAAGATAAACACATGCAATTTGCAACGACATGGATGGAATTAGAGGGGATCATACTCAGTGAAATAAGCCAGAAAGAAAGAGAAAAATATGGAATGGTTTCACTTATAACAGGAATATAGGGAGGCCGGGTGGGAGAGAGACAATCAGTGGGGGGGGGGGGGGGAGGCGGAGGGAGGGAAGGAAAAGGGCACAAAATGGAATAGAAAAGAACACAAGGGACCATGGAGATGGATCACGGGTGAATTGGTGGTGGGCTACCCAAGGGGAATACAAAATGTAAAAGACATAAATAACAATAAAAATATATATTTATAAAAAAAAAGAAATTAAATTTAGACCTACAGTCTCTTTCAAATGTTCAAATGAAACTAATTTCACATCAAGAGAGGACAGACCATGATGGAATCAGAACATACAAAGTCAGCATCAAGAAAAAGAATCCATCTTTCCAGACACTACACACATACCAGAGAAATGTGGGGACAAGTGAGATGAATAATACACTATTTGAGAAAGTGCTAAAGACATTAAGATAATGATATGATACAGAAAAGGACAGTAAAATTCAAAGTTGGAATAACCCAGAATGAGGTCATAGGATTCAGGGCATTATTAGAAATTTAAGAAAGTGTATTACGGAAGTGAAGACTAACCTGGACATAACCCAAGAGTAAGATAACACGGGCCTCCCTGGTGGCGCAGTGGTTAAGAGCTGCGCTGTGGAGCTGTCAGCAGCAGTGACACGAGTTCGAAGCCCGGCCGGGGAGATTCCCACATGGCACAGCAGACCTTTCCTGCCTCACCCGCTGCTCCCCTCAGCAGTGTATTTCCGTCGATCTGCCTGTTCTGCTCCCCACTCTGTCTCTGGTGGACCCTCTTGCCACCTCACGCCTCTGGCCTGTACCCCAGCTTGTATGCATAAATAAATAAATCTTTAAAAAAAAGAGTAAAATAACACAATAGCTAGTGGCTGAAGAAAAGCAGGGTAAAGGAGGAAACTTTTGTGAAAGAAATAAGTAAATATCAATAGATTAAAGAGAAAGCGAAAGTTAGGAGACAGACTGAGAGCATAATTGCTGCATTGAAATCCCCACAAAAGAAACTAAAAATAACGAGACAAATTAAAAAATACGATTCAAGAAAACTTTACTGCAATAACAAAACAGCAAAGAAAAATTATCTACTGAAAGACACCACACCTACTTGAGAAAATCAACTTGGAATGGTCAACACAGAGGTGTGTTTTAGTTGTTTTTTTGTTTGTTTGTTTTACTTTAAAAGAACAAAATAGTTTGTGTTTCCAGCAAAATGATAAAGTCATGTATAAAGGAAAGAAAATCAGATTATTATCAGACTTTTTGACAGCAATGTTTTGTGCCAGAAGCAAATGGAGCAATATTCTTATGATACTCCAGTAAAGAAGAGGATCTATGAAAAAGATTTTACTGGTTCATTAATCAAAATAGTGGAACTAGGATTGATATCGTTACTGTTATCCTCAATCTGCTAAGTATACAACATGGAAGAAAGTGATATATGAGACTTCAAAGTGATTATATGATATCCTAATGCTATTTTACCCTCATTCTCGAGAACCAGGATTCTTGCTAAAGATAGATAATACAGATGAAAGATAGAAAAGTAAAAACACTATAGTTCTAAACTTGGATCAGAAGTGCTATTATGAATTTAATAGATATTCTATCTTGACTTCATGTGAAATGATCAGAATTGTTAAGGTGAGAATGAACACTATTGGTTTGGGATTAGAGGTATCAGAATGAAGTGATATGGTAGATTAGGTAGGTAGATAGGTATGTAGTTATGTGGGCAGGTATAAATAGATAGGCAGATAGATAGATAGATAGATGGATAGACAGAGAGAGAGAGAGAGAGAGAGAGAGAGAGAGAGAGAGAGAGAGAGAGAGAGAGAGAGAGAGAGAGAGAGAGAGAGAGAGAGCGCCAGACTGATTGATAGATATAACTAAAGAAATAAATGCAGATGTGTGTGAATGCATGAGTTAGTATATTTAAATATGTTTCCAAGCTCTACCTTCTGAAAAGACCTAGAAGAAAAGACACTCTTGTAACAATGAACAGAACTAACACCCAGATCTTGGTTTCTAAATACCATTTTCCTATTTTTAAAAAAGCCAGGTCTTCTTAGACAGGAAATTCATTTCAGAACTTGAGCAGAGAAAATATAAGATGAAACCAAAGAATATCTGTAGTCCAGTGACCCAATATTTTATTTCTTTTAATATTTATTTATTTATGCATACAAGCTGGGATACGGGCCAGAGGCTTGGGGTGGTGATAGGGTTCACCAGAGACAGATTGGGGAGCAGAACAGGCAGATCAACAGAAATATATTGATGAGGGGAGCAGTGGGCGAGGCAGGAGAGTCTGACGTGCCATGTGGGAATCTCTCCAGCCAAGCATCGAACTCGAGTTGCTGCTGCTGACAGCTCCACAGCGAAGCGCTTAACCTCTGCACCACCAGGGAGGCCCAACCCAATGTTTTAATAAATAAATTGTGCTTGACGAAAAAAAAGAGGGCAAGTGGATTTGAGAGGGGGAACTTGAAAACTGGAAGGCATATCTTTTTTAGGCATATCTTTAAAAATGCAAGCAAGCAAAAATGGGGGCTGAAACTCAAATGTCATCTTTGTGGTGAATATTTAGAAGATAAAACTATAAATTAGAACTACAAAATAAAGAGTAGCTATAAGTCAGGATTTGGGTTACCTTGCAGGGAAAGAAAGGATTTCTGGCTGGGACAGGGTTTCTGGGGTGATAAGCAAATCTTATTTGTTGATCTAAGAGTTGGATTTAAGGATATTTGCTTCACAAACATTTATTTTGCCCTATATTTTTAAAATTCAGTTTTCTTTGTTTTGACTACATTTTATTAAAAAAATATTCATTTTATTCTTTCAACTATATGCTCTGTAGGAGACATATCCCAAACATAAGGATGCAGGGATCAGAAATAAAGAGCAAATGAGCAAAGTTTTTGCTTTTAAAATCAAGTGAGTTATTATGCACAAAACCTAGCCAACAAAAGAGCTGGTGTGGCTGTAGTGATTGCAGACAGAACAGACGCCGAGACAAAAAAAAATTAAGAAAAAGGAAACTATATGAAGATGAAAGAATAAATTCACTGAGCAGATAATAATTCTAAATCTGTCTTCACCAAATAAAGCAGCTTAAAACATTAGGAAAAAAATGGCTATAGTAAAAAGGAAATGTTTGAATGCATCAACATTGTGGGAGATTTTACACATGTCTAAGAAATTAATAAATCAAGCATATAAACCATTAATGAGGATATAAATATTTGAATAACAAAATTAATATGATCTGACAAATATAAAGAATACTACATTCAGAAATGAGGAATTCTTTTCAAGAACACATAAAGAACATACAAATTGATTAAATGACAACTCAACAAATTTTAAAATATATAAAAATATTAATTTTATTCTTTCAAGAGTATGCCCTGTAAAGGACATATCCGCTCTCCCCTCCTCCTACCCCCTCTCCCTCCTCCTGTCTGTCTCTCTGTCTATCTGTCTCTCTGTCTCTGTCTCTTATCTCTCATCATTTCCTGAGATCCAGAGAAAGGTGGAGGGGAGCAGAGACATCAACCATAAAAATATATAACCTTATATAAATGTAGAGACACAAATATGTTTTTTAATTGCAAATAATTACTCATGGATTAACAATGAAATTAAATTAAAATGTACTCACCTGCTCTAAATAAAACTTCTGTTAACATTTGTATGCAGATTTTTTTTAATCAACTGCTCACACAGAGACTTACAGTGATTGTTCATGCTTGAATCATACAGTCTAAAACTAGAAACATCCAGCTGTCTTTCAGTTGGTGTTTGACAAATTGTGGAATTGCAGTACCTGCATACCATGGAATATCACTTAACAACAAGAGAATGAACTATCCATAGATACAACAGCCTGGGCGAATCTCCCTTCAGAGATTTACACTGAGGAAAATACCTAATCTGAAAGAGTTGCATACAGTATGATTCCATTTATGTAACATTCTTGAAATGACTTTTAAAAATTTAAAAGGAGAATAGATGAATAGCTGCAGAGCTAGGAAGGGAATAAGCATGTGGCTATAAATGGTGATGTGAAGGATCGTGTGGTGGCAGAAATAACCTGTGCCTTGATGGTGTTGAAGCATGGTGACCTGAGAGAAGCAGCCGGGGGGTCTTGAGTGATGATGTTTTGCTTAGTTCCTTGTCGCAGCCTAGACCCCCATATTGTTTTGACAAGGTCACTTTATGGGTGGTGAGCCTTCAAGGAAGTGTTCCCAAAGTCAGGATGCGATATTTCTTCTTGCAAATAAACTTAAGTATAATTTCAGGAGAACAGTAACTAAGTTTCTCCACCATGCCTGCATGTATTGGCCTTACTCATTAGATCCTGGCAGCGAGATATCCTGTAACAGTGAAGTGTCATTGCCCGGTCAAGGGTTAATGTTTGAACAAAGAACAATTAATCCCTTCCCCTATTTCCCTTCCTTGCCTGGAAAAATCAGTTTATAGTTCCTTAGATTATTTCCTCCAGAGATTAGCATAAAGATGTTTCTTTTATCATTGGTCTTGGTTTCAGACAATAGGTATGGAGACAGCAGCCTCCACCCTAGGCCTAGGACAA